>CM072512.1:20584457-20591957 GCA_036898135.1 Oncomelania hupensis | reverse complement strand
TAGCCTATACTGTATATTAAAACGCCCATGCACACACATGGATGCATAGACGCTTATACGTACGCACAGAGACATACACACGCAAGCATGCAGGCACACAGACACACGCGCGCGCACACACAAGCACTCAGAATATAAACTAATTTATTTTGCTCAACCATTATTAATTTATTTTCGTATACTTTAAAAGTTATCACAGCAGGAAAACGATCTCTCGCCTACAAGAACACACACACACACCCACACACACACACAGACACACACACACACAGAAAACATACACACATAGCGTCCACACCCACACGTAATGCGTGGGATGATGGGTGTTTATGTTGTTTTACCGAAATTGGCGTGTCAAGCTGTAATATGGGAAAGTTATTTTTGATGACGTTGGAGAGAAATAAAAGGGACACATTTTGCATTTTTATTGCTAGGTGCCCTACCGGTTCTCTGTAGGATGGAAGATATGTATTCGTCTACATCTCATCCACTACTCCCTCCCCTCTCCCCCACTTCTCTCTCTCCTTCTCTCTCCTTCTCTCTGTCTCTCTTTGTCTCTCTCTCTCTCTCTCTTTCTCGCCAGCAGCAGAAAGCACCCAAATGATTCCAATCAGATCTCCTAAAAATGCATTTCGCGCTGTCTGTCGCCTTTGATTTATCTGACGGTGTGGATTAGGATTACTACAGTTGTTATCCACCTTGCAATAATACTACGGCCAATGATCGGCTAATGTGCCGTGCTTACTTACACCAACATCAGTCAGGATACAGTATATAAACAAACATGTCTCTAGCCGAGAGCCCCTTGTTTTGTTTTCTTCTCCAGAAACGTTTAGGAATAAGAAAACATTGAAACCAACTTATTAAGTTCTTATGTGTGTCCGTTGTCTAATGCAGGAATAGAAGAACGGATTCTAAAGCTGTTCTATTCCTTGTAGTCTATAAATACATTTTATTTCCTCATAGGGAAATCGCACAATATTATTATCAATTAATTAATTAAAATAAACATTGAAATAAAAAAAAATTAAAATAAATAAATACATTTATAATAAACAAAAATACCGCTAATTCTACTACTCTTGAAGTAACAGTTGTAGCAATCAATGCACCTTCATAGCAAATACACACAACAACAATAACAAAAGTTAGAAGACATTCAACTACTTTCATGTAACACACAAACAAATAGAAGACACAAAACAAACAAACAAACCAAATAAAACAAACAAATAAACACACTTAAAAATTTTTTTAATTAAAACAAATAATACCTGGGACAAAATATACATTTTTTGAAAGAAAATTATTTTAGGGAAAAAAGATCATCGACGACTTACCTGATGAATAAACTTTGCACACAAACACGACGAGGATGACGACGAAGACGGTGGTCAGCCGACGTTGCATGTAGGTGGTAGTAGTAGTCCACTCCATGGTCACTGTAATTAGTGGACTGACACTTCACAGATACTCCACAATGATGCACAAAACACCATGAATCCTTTTTACCGTGTAGGGAAGTAACTCACAGCAAAAGAGTTATCTGGAAAAAAAAAGTGTTTCTTCAAAAACACTTCGCTAAAATTGTGCGAAGAAAACGTGAATTCCGAAGCTTCCTTAGGATTTCAGTTGTTGTAAATAATACAAATTTCAAACACAAATGTTTCTGGAGTTTTATAATAGAACTACCTATATTTGTAATTTCCGATCAGCTGAAGTTTGTTGAACTAACACAATAACTGTTGCGAAAGCTCCGTCGAAACAACAACACAAACAGTGGCAAAAGGATTCTACTGTGAAGGAAACACCCTAAAAAAAACAAAAAAACGTACAAACAAAAATACCGGTTGTTGTGTTAAAGATTTCCTGTGTCAATTTCACCACGTGAAAAAGAAAAGAGGCCAATCAATCAATAGTAATAGACGGCGTCAAGTGTAAACAGAGGCGATGCTCTCACTCCACGTAGTGAATGACTAGGTTCGATCGATTGGAATCATCCGCTTGGCTGGCACTCTGGTGACTTAATCACTGCACTTCTCAACGTCTCCACACTGGAGGCTAAATATTGACCGTATGTGGTTCGCTACCACTTCCAAATACGATCACAGACCAAGGGGTTAATCACCTGTAAGCGAGAGAAGCCGTAATTAATTGCAGGTAATTTGATGTTGACAGGAAACTGATAATTTTGCGTCGAAAAACTCGACTTATCGACTGAAGATAGGGAAACGGGTGAAGCAGCAGATCAATTACACACAACCTCTTAAACTGATTCAAGAAATTGATTGTTTTTAACAGATGATAAAAAACTGATCATTCACTGTCAGAAATTGATGATAGGATTACTATAAATGGAAAGTTTACACTCTAAAGAGGCTTTAGGATCCACAACGAATTAATTTCTTCCGGCGATGAGCATGGATTTATTTCTGGTTCATTTAATCCAGTCGATAATGCCACAGGAGTACACCAGTCACCAGTCTAATCCAGAAAATTAAGAATGTGCACCCTCAAAAAAAGAAGAAAATACCTTCCACAGGCACTCAACAATAACTAAAAACCGTTTGTACTGACAATACTGTAGTTTCCGGTTTATAGTTCAATATTTCCAGAAAATTGTAAAGTATCCTCACAAGTCTAACAAGCCTTGTTGGAAATAAAGGATAGATGCACAGAGTCAGCCCGAATTTCACAGAAATGTACTACTGTCAAAGCTGTGTATGAAAATAATCAACACAAAATGATCAGGTCAAAAATGAATCATTATACAGGCGCCTCCATTGACGCTGCACCATTTTGTCCACCATTGTGAATGCTCATTGTAGTCAACACAAACAATATTATAATCCTCCAGTAGGCCTATATTCTTAACCAGTACCACAACAACCTTTTTTTAAAAGCACGATTCAATTTTCCAAAAAATAACCCAAAGTTAGTTTTGTTTTCAATTGTCAAAACGACACAGTCGCGTCATTTGAAGTGACCCCACAAAACAACTTTTAATAACTTGTTAAAGTGAAGTGAGCGATATAGGAATACACAAGAATCAGTCAACACAAAGCTATTTCAGTAATCCAGGCTAACGTTGTTGCGGCGTTGCTGTACTAAAGAAGACTAAACGTGTGCAGCAGGAAAGCAACAGAATCTCGTGCCAAGCATAGGCCCAAGCGGCTGGCGCGCTCTTCCTGTCAGGCTTGTGTAGTAGTATTGCAAGACTGAACAATTTTTTTTTCCTCGGGATGTCGCGGTCTCGCACACGCAGCAACTTCAATGTTTGGACTCTTGTGAAGGAATTAGTGTAGTAGAGAGAAAAAAGACAGAAAGAGCCGGTGTAGTTTACTATGGTTGCCGTTGTTATGAAGTCGAGTATCATAGGGCTCGTAGTAGCTTCTTGCTGCGCTTGCAGTGCTTTGCTCTCTCTCTCAATGCCGGATGGTCTAGTCCTCATTCAAGACTGGCTGCGTATTGCTGGCGTATCTCAGTCAAGACCCCCACCTGCAACGGAACATCATAGGGATCAGTTTTCGCTGTGTTGACTTTGCCAGCCCAAAAGTTTCCCAATCGCTCATTCATTGTTCGCGCGGCTCTCATAGCACACGGGGGCGCCGCAGCAAAAAGCCTAGGCAGCGCGAGCCCATCGGCCACGAGACACCGCAGCCCCCTCCCCCTAGAGGTTAATCGCGGTCGCTGATTGGCCAGACTAAACGAGCATCGCCACCCCTCTCTAGGTAATTGATTTCGATTGGCTGGTAGGCTGTCTTGAGGTGCACATGACAGTCTCTGTATGGGACAGTGCTTTTTGTGTGTATGAGAACCCCTAATCATGCACTTCTGCAGGGTACACTTTTTTTTTCCTTCCTAGAAAGGATTAGCTAGTGAGACCGGAGTCGTGAGATTGATAATGGCGTGTGTGTGTGCGCGCGTGTGTTCGTGTGTGTGTGTGAGTGAATGGGAGATAAGGGGATTGCTGCTTATGTGCGTGTACAGTTGGAAGATGACTACGGTAGCGAAATTTTTATCAGCAGGGTCATAAGATGATGATAACTAGCTGAGCCGTGTTTGTTATCTGAAAATACCTTATGGTAGCTACTGACCATTATCGCTGTCCTGCTACTAGATAACAACGATGACACAGGGAAAAAGAGGGATTTGAAATGACGTTATTAATCAATAGTAGCCTAGGCTTGTTTGAAAACCACCGTACTGGCTAACATTTGCCAACTTTGAATTGACCTATAACCTATGTTAGACAGTACCTATAATTGTTCTAAAAGATAACATGCACAAAGTATAATAGGTTTACTTGAATAAAGCACAAATGGGATTATTAACAAGAAAATACCAAAAAGCAGGAAGTAGGCCTCGTTGCGTATAATATAGCTACTAATATTATTTTCGTGTGTGTGTGTGTTTTGCGTGCGATCGAGCGTTGTGAAACATATAAAACACAAATTAGAACAATTAATAGCGTCATTACAGCCAACGGTAGGCCTACTCTAAAGTACCTTTTATAGCTCTCAAAGAGTCAAACAAATTATAACCATATGTTGCCGCCGCTAAAATGTAAACAGTACAAGTGATCGCTAACATTCTGCTCCGCACGAAGTTTAATCAATGTTCGCCTTTCTCACGGGCAATAATTAACGAGTAATTATTACCCTACATAAACTATGAACTAAAAAATGGTGTACAGCATTTTGCCTATGCCAGTTACATAATACGTCTCTAGATACTCATGAAGACTGTCACATGACAGGCCCCGTGCCACAGTTTAAGGTATACTGCTGATAAAAAGTAAATGTAGCGCCTCCTGTGTTAAACAAATTATTATAATAGCTGTATCAGTTTCAGCTTTTTAGTCAGCACCTTTTGTTTATCTTTTGGAAACAGATGTGTACAACCTGTGTCAGTTTCACTAGCTGCCGAATTTCACCGTATCTATCTATAAAGCCCATGTAGAAAAATACACTATGGTCATTGATGGTAGTCAGTTGATGGTGACGACGACACTGATGATAACGATTGATTGATTTATTTTATTTACTCAATCTTATATAGCGCTTTGTCAATCTCAAGGTCTTCTGAAGGCGTTGGTCGATACAGGATCTAACTCAAGCACCCGAGGCGCCCATCTGCAACCTGTGGGAGCTTAGTCTGACGCCCAGATGACTGAGCACAATCCTGGGCGACCAGGGAGAAGGGACCTAGTGTGTGATGGGTGTATTTGTGTAGCCGGCACTCACCTGCCTAGGAACTGAACGTCAGGATCTTTAAAGTCAATGCTATGGAATGCGTGCGTGCACAGATTAGATCTAGGTTTATACTCTGCACAGATTAGATCTAGGTTTATACTCTCATCCGGGTGTTGTTGTTTGTTTGTTGGTTTTTTTTTTGTATTAATAGCCTAAGGATACAATTTTTACTTGGCTATAAGAGACAGACAGACAGACAGACAGAGAGTCTGGGGCACCGAGAGAGACAGAGAGTAAAGAGTACAGTAAGAACAAACACAAACAAAACAGACCGTAACCGTCTAAAATTGTTGACAGCAATATGTCATCTGCATGGTGGACATGACACGCGGGACACACGGACATCACCCTCACACGAATCAGATCAACATACATATTCATTCGTTAAATAACGCACGCATATATTTTGAAGTTTGTCTATGAGATGACTCGGGCATGAAGCCAGTAGGGCATTACAATAGTCTAGCCTAGACAAGACTAAAGCACAGACTAAGGTGATGGTTATATAGGCCTACATACACAAAACACACACACACAAACACACACCCGCACACCCGCACACCCACACACACACCCACACACACACACACACACACACACACACTACTTCATAACTTAAGATCCTTAAAAGGGTAGTTCGAGTCATTCTCATGATCACCTAATGGATCTTAAGTTTCCAGCACAGCCTGAGATCTAGAAATAGATTACCTATATCTCTGCTTGCTGTCCTACCTTGTCAGTCATGATAATGGCGGTTATGAACCGTTCCCCGTGATGATATCAGTTAAGTCCAGCAGAGAAGGTGCGTGACACACCGATCAAGAAAGGCACGCACTGGACAAACCAATGACCAATGGCGGAGTCACACTGACTATCCAATCCAGTAACATTAACGAATAATTATCTATTGTATATATTATACTATAAATGAAGAAGCCTAAAGCTGTGTGAATACATTCGTTATTGAACACTGCATAATCATGTAAACAGGGGAGGTTGAAGGGGCTGAGGGGAGGGGTAAGGGAGGCGAAATCATTAAATGACGTCAACAGTTCCAGTAGACCTACATCTGTTACAAATTATGGCAATAGGCGCATGGAAAAGAAAACACACTCTCTCAGTGTTTCCAAATAAAGATTTTCATCGAAATTGTATCGCACTACCTTATATGTTTTGGGGGAATTACGTTTTCCAGAAAGGCAATCACTTTACCATGGAAAACAGTATTTGGCAGTGTGCTACTCTCATTTTCGAAGTAAATCTTCATTTGGTACACCGAGTTCCATTAGTGCAATGACAGACCGATTAGCTACAGGCCTATATAAGAAGCACATCAATCAATCAACCCATCCCCAACCAACCCATCCAAACCAAACAACCAAATATCAGTATCGCCAAACCAAACAGGTTCGGAACGAAATTAGATGACTTACAAACAAGGCTGCAACTTTAAAACTATCATGTGAAGAAGTCTGTAATGGCTCGAGTCCGTCACACACACACACACACCCACACACACACACACACGTGCGCGCGCACACACCCACCCACACCCACACCCACACCCACACCCACACCCACAGCAGTGTTTGACTTACCTACTGCCTGTCACCACAGACTATACCAGATTGTAACGGCACGTTATTGCAACAGGTACGCAATGGTTTCGATGATGGCGTCGTGTAATGAGGGGGACTAGGCCTACTGTATTACACGCTACTGTGGAATAGAGTGTTGTTTTCTTCTCTCGGTATTTTGTAAATTAATTAGAGAGAGAGAGAGAGAGAGAGAGAGAGAGAGAGAGAGAGAGAGAGAGAGAGAGAGAGAGAGAGAGAGAGAGAGAGAGGAGAAGAAGCGGAGGCAGACGAGGAGAAGGTAGTGAAAGAGGAAAAAGAAGAGGAAGTGGATGAGGAAAAGGAAGAAGAAGAAGAAGAAGAAGAAGAAGAAGAAGAAGAAGAAGAAGATGATGATGATGATGATGATGATGATGATGATGATGATGATGATGATGATGATGATGATGATGATGATGATGATGATGATGATGATGATGATGATGATAAGACATATAATACTAGTTATTCATCAAGTAAAACGTTACAAGGATTTGTTTATGGCATGAAGAAGAAAAAGGAGAAGAAGAAGGAGGAGGAGGAGGAGGAGGAGGAGGAGGAGGAGAAGTAGAAGAAGAAGGAGAAGAAGAAGAAGAAGAAGAAGAAGAAGAAGAAGAAGAAGAAGAAAAAGA
>CM072512.1:20404457-20581957 GCA_036898135.1 Oncomelania hupensis | reverse complement strand
TGGATGCATGGAAGATAAAGGATAAAGATAGCATCACAAGATTTAGATGTGACATCTCAGGCACAACTTTCTTAATTGCTCAACATTCTGCACCGAACACGTGGGCCAACAAAGTTACAAAAATTTGTTTCCTATCAAACTACAAAACTGAATGGTTCGACAGTGGAGTGGTGAAGCCGCCTGCGCACGTTTCAACAACTGGGCTTTAAGCCTTGAAAATGAAATGTGATGATCTAACAACAATGTACACCAATGTGGTAGACATTTTTAAGGAATAGAACGCTCATCTATTTGCACAAATCAACAATGAAGTGTTGGTTAGTACTTGAATAGGTTTCGGTTCTTGGACCGTGAAAACATTATAAAACACGAAGTGTTGCTGAACAATCATCCGAGTCCACCCACCTATGAATGGAATCTGGCTGGATCTACTTTGAACATGGGACGATAGGAAGAGCATATTAGGAGAAATGGACACCACCCTCACGAAGCTGGTCCTTAGAGAAGCCATTCTCCAAACGCCTCACAGTCTTCTTTACGACTGTTACACTCGTTGTTTTTTATCAGTAGTTGATTCAGCCCCAATGCTTGAGTCCTGATAGGTGTAACTCAGATTCGTTTATCCACGCAACCTGTTCACTCAGCAATAAGACAGGAGTCGTCGTATGAAGTTTTCCAACTTTATTCAGCGAACATCAACAACTGCATACAATCGCTTTTTCCACTTTTTACAACTTTCAACTTTTCAACCTTCTTTTGAAACAGTGCGGCACATATATATTGTCTTTCTATACTCCAGAAAAATTTAGAACACTCCAGCGTGACGCACCACAACCAATCAAATAAAACTTCGTCATCACTGTCTTACGTCATACAACATTCTTCATCATAAAAGAATTTCTCAGCTGTTACTACATTTATCGCGAAGCTTCGATCGATAGTAAACAAGCAAATCTAGAGAATTCTCCAATAATATGGACCAACGAAAATTATCAACATTATACAAAGCTTCTTCTAACAACAATGCTAAAATCAAATCAAAGGTAAATAAACTCTATTATTGCATGCTTTGCAAAACAAAACGATCGGATCTATCGTGCGCGTCCCACACGCACCATCGCACGCGTCCCAACGTAACAACGACCATAAGGCAACGGGAAACCCTTTTATCTTGGTGTCAGCCTCTGATGCTGCCCCACGAAAAGCACCGAAAATGTTCAGCTCTGAAAGTTTTCTTTTAAACTTTAAATCCGAAAGTTCCCCAATAAACTTTAAATCCTAAAGTTCCCTACTAAACTTCTAACTTGGAAAGTTTGGAAATTGTTTCCCAAGATGCAGTTCCGCATTTCTAGCATGCTTGGTTTCAAAACCCATTATCTTATCAACAATATTTGACAAAGTGGTTTGTATACGACTCAAAGCTCATTATCTTATTAACAATATATGTCAAAGTGATTTCTTTATGACTCAAAGCTCGTGAACAATGTTTAAGTATCTCATCAACAATATATATGTCAAAGTGGTTTCTTTTTGTTTTTATTTGAAAAAAAAAACACCAAACATACATTTTTTAATATTTTATTGTCTCTTGACGACTGTTAACTTCGTGCACGCAAATGTGCATGAAAATAATTACTTCCTTGCATAGTTTCAACAAGCAGAGTGCAATCTTGATGAAAATGTAAAAAAAAACAGAAATACATGCAAAGAATCTGAATGCAAGAATATCTGCTGAAGGCTCACGTCAGCGGCGTCATATATAACAGTCTCTTTAACGCGCGACAACAACTGTCGTCTGCCACAGTTCCTAAACTCGTTTTCGGCAAGAAGACATTCCTCACATCAAGCGATACGCACTTGACAAAGTCTCACCCTAAAGCCACAGCCAGTCGCGATGTTGTCTAGCGATTTTATAAATCGTAACGCAAAAGCGCGGCAGGCAGTCTGGGACTAAGGTTACAAAATTTATTGGGATCAAAATTATTGTTTTAAAAAATGAATTACATTAAAAGCAAACATATGTGTAGAAGCTATGGATATTGATTTTTTGTATAACAGCTTGAGATAGAGAGAGAGAGGGAAGGGCGAGGGGAGCAGAGGGAGGGAAGAACGACACTTGGAAAATGTGTTCCCCGATACTTTCCAAAGAATTTAGTGCATTGATACCCCCTCTTGTTTAACATGCACTTTTAAGTTTGCATCAAATAAGAATCCAGCACTTATTTAATCCGTATTTCCAAGGATCTTGAGATTAAAATATTCCAGAACATTACAAAAGCAGCATCCCAGGCTTTTTACAAACTTGTGCACCCATGCTTTGGAACTCTTGCACTGATCTTCTGGAACTCAAGTCTGGGACTTCGGCAAGTTGTCCTTATAATAAGAAAAGAGCAAGCGGTTCGAAGTTCGCCTCTACGCGTATACGTACAAATGGAAAAGCTGACCAGGCATTTCCGTTATAACCCTGAAATCACGATTTTTTTAACGGAGAAAGGGAAAAGACCCATTCCGTACAGAAAAGGAAGACATCGGATACCCTATCACGTCTTCTCAATATTTTGCCGTACGCCATGTTCCATTTCTTCTTCTCAGAAACATTCAAAGTAGGCCTAATCAGTGCTTCAGCACGCAGGCTGCGCTGAGAAAACCACCCAAGACCGACAACCTCGGCGTAACTTTGCACTTGGGTTGCGTCCCCTGAGATGAGATGAGCGCGCAACGCACGTGCCCAGGAAAGGGAGAGAAGTTTGTGCGCGAGCACAAGGAGCTGCATCCCACGACCACATTGAGCAGGACCCTTTGACGTTAAAGCCACTATGTCGCTTGGTCCCAACGCTCCTGACTCTCTGATCTTATTCCCACATCTGCTTCACTGATGATTTTTTTTTTAAACTAGAAAAAGGTACAAGTAAACGCCAGTAGGCTATAACCCAGTTTGACTGAACAATCCTCCTTATTTAATTATTAATTAATTAATAATACAAAACTTACTACTCTAAGACATTCTGATTGCCTCACTACTGTTGACTGTAATTGTAAACCACAATGTAATTTCTTGTAAAAGATAATAAAGTTGTCTTATCTTATCTTATATTATCTTATTTTATCTTAATAGTAATACGAAAGTCCAGAATTATTTTAGCCAAACTTACCATAGATGTTAAACCACCACTACCGTTATCACCAACACCACCCCTCCTCCACCCCGTTCCTCCCCTTGAGCTGTAGAATAAAAATCAAGAACCTAGGTCCTATCAATATCTAGTCTTTTGCACTTCTTTCCACGACTCTATATGGAACACCCAACACTAAGGCAGATAGGCCTAATGCGATGGTTTGCCTGATTCTGTATCTTCCCCTTCCTGTTGATAAATAGATGCTAGCAATCGGAAAATCGTTTCTCCATCTTCTCCTACTGCTGTACGAACGCCTTCAACCAATGTCCTGTTCTGGCTTTATTGCTGAACGATACATTATGCTATAAGGCTTCTTAAGGAAGATGCAATCTATTTCGTATGATACAGTCGTCGGGATCATCCTTAATTGAATGTACACTGAAAGGAGCCGAAGGTGGCATCGAGAGCACACACATGCAATGATCATTTGATGATCTGAAGGGTGAATAGATGATTTCTTTTTTTCATGAGACGGATACCTACAAGACTGCAAAAGCTGTTTACCAGAAGAGATCAGATTTTGATGGGTGGATGACTTACAGAGTATCCGGAGCTCAGGTCATAACATTTCCTTGAGCTGATGTAATTTGTTTACAAACATAGCGAAATAAACAGTCGTGTAGGCTACTAATGCTAAGAATTCAAAAGAAAACAACTGAATCCCAACCGTAATAATTAATCATTTTGTGCTGGCAAGATTAAAAAAAAACACCTCTTGATAGTTTGATTGACAATAACACATAAACATTGTTTTAATTTTCTTGATAACAAGGGGTAATGGTACGGAACCGGGATAGGCTGCATACACAATGTTCTTCATCCGAATACTGCCTGTTGCCCAACACCGAGTATCAGACACTGATGAAGTATCGCCTGCGTCAGTTCCACTGTGTAGCGCAGGTCTCAGCAGACTGGAACCCGTGCAGTGCGCCTACCCCTCATCGATTCATCCAAGTCACGATCTGAGGTCCAAGATCCCTTACAGAAAGATGGAACTGACCACCACCGACCCATCGACCCCACCGCGTTACACTGACACGACCCCTTTTTATAGATGGACATTCCGTATAGATGGACATTGATTCGACACCCGCTGACGGACATTGATGGTCATATGGAACGGACCACAAGACTCTATTGGCATATTCCGACCAGAAAGTGCTAACTGCTGTGTCTATGTGTATTGAGGAGCGCCGGTTAGGCATGAAATCTGTAGCATATAGTCAGTACTCTACCTTCGTGTCTGGGATAAAGGAAATATTAATTGCAGGTCGATCACCAGTATCCGTTTGATGGATTGCAAAACTGACCATCTTTGTGTGGAGCACATTTTCGTTAGTAACTGAAAGAACCCGACTGTTATAATATAATACGAACTATTATTTAAGCCCACTCATCCTTTCAAAAGTTGTTGCAACCTAGGTGGTATAAGTTTCTTGGGCCCCCACCCCCATCCCCACCCCTACCCCCTCTCTCTCCTACCCCCACTCTAACCCCTTCTCTCTCATACCCCCCTCTTGGTCCCACATTCCCAACCAAATCTACTTTTCAATATGATTATAAGTATTTAACTGCATCAAAGCGTAAACGAGCGTTGTCGTGATCATTATAATTTATAACTCTAGTCGTTTGCAAGTACAGAAGCCTAACTAGATATCACTATCTATACAGATGCTTTCTCTTTGTGGATATCTTCACTGTCCACTATAGTCTGACCAAACGAATCAGAAAACAATGCCACTACAAACAGGAAACTCCCATACTGAACAAAGGACCAGACAACAAAGAGACAGAGCGTGATACATTGAGGAAAAAAACACTCAGGTAAAGTGGACATCGCTTGCTCGCCACTGACCAACAGGCCCTCGTCACGTACACAATGTCATACGACCTTTGCACACAAAAAGGCGCAACAGTATTCCAACACAGAATTGTGCGTGGTCTACATCCAAAAAACTTTACCAAGACTTAGACAAGGTATCTTTATAATGTAACCAACAAGGGGAGAGGCCCGTTTTATATACAGATATCGTTAACGAGAATTGCTTTAAGTTCATGCGCGCTAAACTGGACATCAATTTGAGCGACCTACAATGGTATTACAATTAGACTAATGTTTCACTCTTGCTCCAGGCCTAGGTTGGAAATACACACCTACAAGCGATGTGTAGCGTACCAAGTCAATACCCACAGATCTACTAGAATAAACAGAAATGAACACGTTGGTACCATGGCGACTTGCCCACTCTGACATTAGGAATAGATATCCTGGACTTTCCTGGAAAATGCGAACTGAAACAAACATTGTGGGAGCAATTCTGAGAATCAGGAAACTTTTTTTGTGTAGAGAATCTAAACAGACGTGTTATATGCGTCAGTGAAAGAGAAATTGGCTTTTTTTTTTCTGCGTCACAGATACTCTGGCTACGTCTGGCCTAGCCAGAGTGTAATGATTAGACTAAAAGGAAGAGATATCAGTTCCGAATTTGGCTGTAGTCTGGGCCACAGGACGTTATCTTTTTCTTTTTTTTTTCTCGTAAAGCCTATCTCAGTACACAAAACCCACAGAATTTATATTTGTGTATATCCTCTGGCCCATACTACATCCAAATTTGGAACTGATATCTCCTTGTTTTTATATATATATATATATATATATATATATATATATATATATATATATATATATATATATCAAATCTTCAATGGATTGTAATAGAGTGACTGTTTATGATAAATTTTGTTGTGCAAATCTTATCAAACATACTGTATTAAAGATAGATCTATACGTACATTTTTATATTACATTTCTTTATCCCTATTTTATCAGACATGTTTATAATTACTTTTTCTGTATAATTATATTAGTGATTAGTTTTCATTATCAAATACGGAAAATGCGTGGTTTAAAATATTATTCTTAGGTTTGATTGGCTGAACTAGTCGGATATGGAAAATCATATTGACTGATTTCATTTATACTAATATAATAAGTTTTCTGTATTTTTCATAATTGTAAAGCAGAGATTATTTTTCATGAACATAATTCTGATTTTGGAAATATTATCAGAGAGGAAGTTGTCAGTCTTTTCGTAGCCTTAGTGCTCGCAGCATCTCAGTCAGTCAGCCAGTCAGTTTTGTCAGCCTGTGTGTATCATAGGGTGTGATAGTGTTGAACTTATTTATTGTTAATTTTTCAAGTTTGTGTTATATTCTTTGGACCTGTTTCACACTGAATCGGTACGTTGAATATTTTCTTGTTTTTGAATATTGCATTGATTGTGACCTTTGCATTTGTTTTCTGGTTTTACATTTATATCACGTTTGTAAATATATTTCTGTAGTATCTTTTGGTGAACTCGACTTGCTTCGAAATACATTTTCGGAAATATGTAGTGATTTGAAGAAAATGATTTTCATAAGTCATCATTATTCTAAATTGTAATGTATTAATTCTTTTTGTTTAAGATTTATCATGTTTGATATATTATCGATAATTTATTATCGATGATGATGATGATGATGATGATGATGATGATGTATTTTCATCATGTAGTAAAACGTCGAGTTTATTCATTAAGCCATTATTTATTATAACCTTCAATAGTTTAGCCCATTTAATTATTTTCTTTTTGTACATTCTACATATAATTTATAATTGTGAACTCTAATTTTGAGTCACCGGAAGTGACCCCGGAAGTGACCTACCGGATGTTTTGATTACCACATTATTTAAACATGTGCGTTTATAGTTCTCATATATTGTTTACAATTGATTATGTTGTTTAATATTTTGTTTACTACTTTTATAAACATTTAAAGATTATAGATACCGATATTTATGAGACCCATTATTTGTTTTCAGGGTCGACTCTTTCACTATCTGGCCTCTTTCACTATCTAAGCAATAAAATCCGTGCCTGAACTTTATACCACCCGCCTGGTCTTCGTGGACAGATGTAACCCACTTGTGTGTGTGTGAATGACATCTCTTTCTACCACCACACCCACACACCCAGTTTACAATGGCGCCCAACGTTGATGTCCACCTACAGAAGACCTTGGCAAGTTCTGGCAGCGACTGACTCATCGCATCGAGACGACGCTTATCAGCAGGGGGAAGACAGTCGCATCATCAAACTGTGAGTTGACTTTGACCTTTGTGATCAACTCGATTGACGCTGCGAAGGACGACGCACTGCTGACCCGGACTTCATCGTCAATACCCCTTCGCCCAACTGATTACCCTCCGTTGTCCAATGCTACCCCCATTGCCCTGTTGACGCCTATTCCCACCTATCCTGAATTTCCAATTTCCTCCTTCAACCCCCTATCCATGAACATGGCAGAGAAGAAGCAGGAGATGGAAGAGAAAGAAATGGCGTTGACGTTCTCCGCAGAGCTTGACCCTAACCAGGAGTCTGAGGGCACCGAACGTGATCGTGAACCTGCTGCCAGCGACCCTTCACGCCTTTACCAATCGTCGACCTTCGGTAGGAATCCACCATGGTCTTCAGCTCAGCAACCTTGGTCCCTGGCGCCACCAGCTGTGACTGTCATCGGACGCAAGCCATGGTTAACGAAGTTCTTGGGAGACAAGGGCACCGAGGGCTACGACGTCTGGCGTCACCAACTCCAATGCCTGCTGACAGAGAATTACCCAGAACGAGATATCCTCGACGCCATTCGATCGTCGTTGCAGGGTCCAGCTGCCAAGGTACTTACCCGCCTTAGCCCCAGCGCTTCGACCAAAGACGTCATTCGCAAGATTGACAGCGTCTATGGCGACTTCACTCTCCACGACCCATCTGCATTGTCGACCTTCTATAGCGCCACGCAGTCAGATGACGAGTCAGTAGCGGACTGGTCATGTAGGCTCGAAGGACTATTTGTACGGGTCGAAGTTTACCGTCTTCACCGACAACAACCCGTTGACGTATGTCCTGTCCACGGCGAAGCTTGATGCCACGGGACATCGATGGCTGGCAGCGTTGGCGGCATTTGACTTCTCGATTAAGTACAAGCCCGGACACCAGAACACAGATGCCGACATCCTTTCTCGACTTCCGCACAGCCCTGAGGTGCCAAACGAAGAAGAGATTGCGGCCGAGTCGGTGCACTCCATCTGTGGAGCGACGACCTGTCCGGCGATCGAGACCCTGAGCTTGTCTGCTGCTGCCGTCGACGTCCTAGCCGATCCCGACGAGAGAGACATCGCCGATTTCTCTGTCATTGACTGGAGGAGAGCACAGAACAGCGATCCCGTCCTAGGCATGTGGATGACCTTCGTACGCAACAAGAGACCACCACGCAGCCACGACTTTCCAAGTACCCCAGAACACTTCGCCATGTGCAAGAATTTTGACAGTTTCCGCTTTCAGCGAGGTGTTCTCTACAAGGAAGTTACCGAAGACGGCGAGAAAACGACGCAGCTTGTACTCCCTTCGGCCTTTGTCAAGCGCGCCCTCCAAGGTCTCCATGACGACGTGGGACATCCTGGTCGAGATAGAACCATGGCGCTGGTCAGAGAACGCTTCTGGTGGCCTGGTATGGCGAAGCAAGTGGAGACCTGGTGCAAGCAGTGCCATCGTTGCTTGAGAAGGAAGCCTGCCACGAACACAGCGCCGCTTGTCAGCATCACCACCACGCAGCCGTTGGAGTTAGTCTGCATGGATTACCTGACAGTGGAGACTTCGTCCGGCGGATTCCAGCACATGCTTGTGATCACCGACCACTTCACACGCTACGCACAAGCGATCCCTACCAGGAACCAGACAGCCCGAGCTACAGCTGAAGCTCTCTTCAACAACTTCGTTGTCCACTACGGATTTCCGAAGAGGCTTCACTCTGACCAAGGTGCGAACTTTGAAAGCAAAGTTATCCAGGAGCTTTGCAGTGTCGCCAGCATAGAGAAGTCCCGCACCACTCCCTACCATCCCATGGGCAACGGAATGACAGAACGGTTCAACCGCACGCTGTTGTCCATGCTTGGGACCCTGGAACCGGAGAAGAAGACTCACTGGCACAAGCACGTGGCATCGCTGGTCCATGCGTACAACTGCACCAGGCATGACAGAACCGGCTTTTCCCCGTACTACCTGATGTTCGGACGCCAGCCACGCTTGCCAGTTGATCTCGTATTCGGCCTGAATCGAACACCCGATTCCGGGGACCAGACTGTTTATGCCCAGGAACTGAAGAAAAGATTGCAAGCGGCGTACAGAATCGCCACGAAAGCAGCCGACGATGCACGCCAAAGACAGAAGACTTCATACGACCTGAGAACCAGAGGTGCAGTTCTTCAGGACGGTGACCGAGTGCTTGTCCGCATCCTGGCCTTTGACGGCAAGCACAAGCTCGCCGATCGTTGGCAAGAAGAGGTTTACATCGTCGAGAAGCAACCCAACCCAGACATCCCTGTGTATGTTGTGGCACAGGAGAGTGACAGGAAGACCAGAAAGACACTCCACCGGAATCATCTTCTGCCAATTGGAAGTGTTCCTACAGAGAGTCGAGACCTGCCTGTCGACACCGTAGCAGAGACAGAACAACAGAGAAGACCACCACCTGTACCCCCGAGGAAGAAGAAACAGTTGGAGGAAGTTGTACGAACTACCTCCAGAGAAGACCCAGTTCCAGCGGCAAACTGCAGTGACGATGATGAAGAAGTGCTGCAGATTGGCATCATCGACGAGACCGCTGCTGGACCCAGAGTTGAGGAGGAGAAAACGGTGACACTCACCGTAGAAGTTGAAGGGGCCCAGCAGTCGGAGGAAGACGCAGACTTGCAGACACAGGATGACGATCCAGCGGTGTCTGTGGCTGCCAGTGACATGGAACCCGATGGTGACGACCGTCAACCCTTGGACTGTGATGGGGAGGGGAACCATGCCACTGAAGAACGTGAAGTCGTTCAAGAACAACAAGAACGACAGGAGCCAAGAAGATCTGGCCGAGACCGACGTCAGCCCGATCGGCTGATGTATGGGCAGTTTGCCATGACCGACCAAACCCGTGGGTCACTTGAGCGAAGTGACTTCTTAGAACAGAGACTTGCTTTGTTGGCACAACTTGTCACTAGTGGAACTATGTCGATGAATCCCAACAGTTTATTGGCAAAAGCTGTGGAATCCGTTATTCCTCGCTAAGCTCTTGTACATAACACCAGACATTGTCATTTGAGAATTGTAAACATTTTTTTTGCATAAAATATGTCATTTTTCTCTCCTAAAATATTTCTGAATTAAATGTTGAGGACAACATTTTTGCAAGGAGGGGTGTATGTAATAGAGTGACTGTTTATGATAAATTTTGTTGTGCAAATCTTATCAAACATACTGTATTAAAGATAGATCTATACGTACATTTTTATATTACATTTCTTTATCCCTATTTTATCAGACATGTTTATAATTACTTTTTCTGTATAATTATATTAGTGATTAGTTTTCATTATCAAATACGGAAAATGCGTGGTTTAAAATATTATTCTTAGGTTTGATTGGCTGAACTAGTCGGATATGGAAAATCATATTGACTGATTTCATTTATACTAATATAATAAGTTTTCTGTATTTTTCATAATTGTAAAGCAGAGATTATTTTTCATGAACATAATTCTGATTTTGGAAATATTATCAGAGAGGAAGTTGTCAGTCTTTTCGTAGCCTTAGTGCTCGCAGCATCTCAGTCAGTCAGCCAGTCAGTTTTGTCAGCCTGTGTGTATCATAGGGTGTGATAGTGTTGAACTTATTTATTGTTAATTTTTCAAGTTTGTGTTATATTCTTTGGACCTGTTTCACACTGAATCGGTACGTTGAATATTTTCTTGTTTTTGAATATTGCATTGATTGTGACCTTTGCATTTGTTTTCTGGTTTTACATTTATATCACGTTTGTAAATATATTTCTGTAGTATCTTTTGGTGAACTCGACTTGCTTCGAAATACATTTTCGGAAATATGTAGTGATTTGAAGAAAATGATTTTCATAAGTCATCATTATTCTAAATTGTAATGTATTAATTCTTTTTGTTTAAGATTTATCATGTTTGATATATTATCGATAATTTATTATCGATGATGATGATGATGATGATGATGATGATGATGATGATGTATTTTCATCATGTAGTAAAACGTCGAGTTTATTCATTAAGCCATTATTTATTATAACCTTCAATAGTTTAGCCCATTTAATTATTTTCTTTTTGTACATTCTACATATAATTTATAATTGTGAACTCTAATTTTGAGTCACCGGAAGTGACCCCGGAAGTGACCTACCGGATGTTTTGATTACCACATTATTTAAACATGTGCGTTTATAGTTCTCATATATTGTTTACAATTGATTATGTTGTTTAATATTTTGTTTACTACTTTTATAAACATTTAAAGATTATAGATACCGATATTTATGAGACCCATTATTTGTTTTCAGGGTCGACTCTTTCACTATCTGGACTCTTTCACTAAGCAATAAAATCCTTGCCGAACTTTAACCACACGCCTGGTCTTCGTGGACATATGAAACCCACTTGTGTGTGTGTGTGAATGACATTTCCTTTCTACCACCACCCACACACCCAGTTTACAGGATTATACCGTAGCAGGAAAACAATACCGTTGAAACTGAAATTGCAACGTCGGAAGTCTAACATAACTCCTGCACGTGAGGTGGATAGCAGAAAAATAAGATTCAATAAAGATTGGCAGTAGCAATGACTTTCGAAATTGAAATTCCCAAAACAACCGAGATAGTCCAAATGCGGCATCGCTGCAAATTAAAGTCCCCTCCCACTGAAAGTGCACAAGGATTACACTTTCACTGTAGGCCACGATGTAATTTTGCGTGCCTGAGAAAGGAAGAAGGATGATCGACGAGGATGAAAAGAACAATATGGTATGCAGAAGATGACGACACTTACAAGAGATTATATCCACTTCACTTGTCAATCGCTTGAAATGAAACCTCCATCGCAAAGTTAAGATTATTTAAAGAACCTGCAGCCTGTTGATTTGGACTCGCTACAATAAAACCAATAGTGTCTTGGGCTTCATTAATTCTTTATGCTGTCTGGCAAATCACTCTAAAAAGGCACACAGGCAAACCATTCAGCCGTACTAAACAACAGTTTATCACTGCCATTAGACTACATACACAACACAGGTCACGTCCTATCTCTCTGACCACGAAAGCAGAGCCAGCAGCAGAGGTACAGTATTCGGAGCTCGTGCAAAGAACCTATTTCGGTCGAAATTCGATTTCCTGGCCCCTGAAATTTCGAGAGGAAAATGGCCGGCTGAATTTCTTGAAAGTAGTTCCGGTCTGGGATGATGTTATTTTCGACGTGTATCAAGCACTAAGAAAACAACACTGAACAACATGTAAGGATGGTAGTACACCTTTCAATGACTTGGCGGCGACTCTCGACTCTCAGTTTTTCTGAAGGAAAGCATTTTGGTCTGATGTTCGCAAATACATTGATGAGTGCCCTATATTAATAATGATAATAATACAGGATGCTATATACGCGCCTTTCCCCAAATCAATCAGGCTCAAAGCGCGGCGATCTATACCAAACATATACGCTCACGATCACCTGTCTCATCCACCCTCACACACACCAAATACACACCAATCACTCAAACAGGTGGTGTAAAGGCAGGGAGATCGCTACTGGAAGACGGAAAGAAACTCGATTTTTAATTTTTGAAATTTGTATATTGACTGCGTCCTGTACCATTATTGTACCATTATTCACGCAGCACACCTCAACAGTGTTGGAAGAGATTGAGCACTGTGGCTCACCCCATTTTGTCCCCAGCTGAAACGGGCGTGGACACATGTATTCAAGCCTTAAAAGGGGGAGGGGGTGTGGTGGTGGAGGAAATGATTGAAAAGGAGTATTTTAGGATTCAGTACTGCAATGCATGACCAAAGACAACCGAAAATTTGGGACTAAACTAGAGAGAGATCCATCGCTGAAAACGCATGTTGAACTGGGACTACTGTCACTGTCTAGAACTTTTTTTTTTGCTCCATGCACCCGACCACTGATTCAGTTGTTTACCGTTGGATTAAAACTTTCTTTGTCACTGACCGCCTCCATTGCAGATGGGTTACGTGTTTAGGCCCCATAAAGGCACAAAGCTGGGTTATAGAAGCTGATGATTATTGGGTTTCAATTAGCTTAATGCACTGCCTCAGCCCTTTTCGTCTGTAGCACTGTCAGCAAGAAAAAATAACAGCAAGACAAAAAAATAGCTGTTAGATTTAGAAGAAGCACGTGATCATCGCAGAATAAATGAGGAAGGGATGAAGAAAGGGGACGAGGTGAGGAAAGGTTTCAAATTTTCTTTGTAATTTTCCATTGTTTTCAAGTCTTAATTCATTCTGGCGTTTTCGAGATTAAAAAAAACAACAACAAAACAGTGTTAACAAATTTAAAATAGTAAATTCTGTTTTATTTTCTAAAGCCAATTCAAACAATTTTCCTGGTTTATCAATTCCATTCCCTCTCCCATTTTCTTTCCCGCCTCCAAAGGAAATAAAATGCAAATTGCTCTCGCTTTTTTTATTTATAACAAAAGCACCGATTACTTCTTAATAAACTCCGAACTTTCAACAAAATTAAAATAGCTTCAGGGGGGAGGGGGGAAAATGTTTCAGGCGGATGAACATCGCGATTATGACTGCAGACTCTGATTTGATTGGAACATACGAGCAACAGTGGAAACTTCAAATCAGCATAAAATTGTATGACACAAGCATAACACAAGTTCAATTTAGTTATAATTGTTGTTGTTGTTGTTGTTATTGTTGTTGTTGTTGCTATTGTAACTCTTCTTCTTCCTTCAGTTTGTCTTCATTCCACACCCTACTTGATTTTTTCCTTTTTCTACTCGTCTTTTTTTTTTACAACTTTGTCAACCAAACGAGAGAGAGAGAGAGAGAGAGAGAGAGAGAGAGAGAGAGAGAGAGAGAGAGAGAGAGAAAGAAAGAGAAAGAGAGAGAGAGAGAGAGAGAGAGAGAGAGAGAGAGAGAGAGAGAGAGAGAGAGAGAGAGAGAGAGAGAGAGAAGAAAAACAAGTCTGGCGGTGTCCAGTTTTGAAGTTAACAAGGTTCAACATTAACAGAAATAGAAGCCAATCTTCAAAATCATTGCGTCAGTGTCGTTAACAGTAGATTATAGTCACACGACACCGTAGCGCATAGACGACTACATACTTTATTCTGACACCAGCGAAGCAGTTGATGGCTAGGTGAAATTAATGCGGTCGCGCGTTGGCCAATCCGGGATTCGAACCAGGGACCTTTTGGTTACTAGTAAGCCGCTCTACCACCTGAGCTACTCGGCCCCACAAGAGTGTCGTTGTTGTTCATCTTCTCCCTTATCATTCTTATTCGTCAGCATTGTCGATCGAGAACAATAAACATCAGTCTTATTTCCTTTTAGTCTCAAGTTTACCAGGTCAATAACAGAGGGCAAAACACTTCGCACAGCAAATCAGTCTAAATTAAAATCTTCTGGTTTTTTATGGAATCAGCAATTTTCTCTCTCGCTTTTCAAAACTAGACGCCTGTGTATACTTTTTTTTTCACTGCTTCATTTCCGACAGCCTCGAGTTCACAAATGAGTGTGACCTTAAAACAACAATTTCCATTTTTGTTTTAAATCGAATGTCGGTCATATGCTTTCTCATTCAAAGTCTACGCTGGGTACTAGCAAACTCCCATCCAGCACCGTACACCCCCATCTCCTACACACAGACACAGACACACAAACACACACAAACACGCACACTACAAATCACCACCAACAACATTAACAGGAACAACCTCTGATTCGTAACCTTGATACCAGCTAAACCAATCCCCATTTGTTTCCCTCTCTCTAGTAGTATCTTTTTCTCGTTAGTTAGTTCATTCATTTATTTCTTTATTACTTTTATTTTTCTAGTTCGACGTTATTGCATATCTTGTCTGTTATACTATAGTTATAGGTTTGTTATTTTTTCATTGTTGAAAAGATTAATTTATGTGCTTCTGTTGTTTTTTTTTTTTCTTTTTTAATTGCTTTGTATAAATTTGTTCCTGTTCGCCAGACATTTCATTGTTGTCAATTGTCAAAGGGTAGCACTTATTTAAGCTTTGCTTTTGTGTGCCCTTTATGTTTTCCATGCTTTGTCTACTTGTTTTCGTGAATAATAAAATTATGTTTAAACCAACAGGAACAACAATAACAATACCAATATTAACCAAAAAACCCCACATTTTTTTCGAATCTTCTTATTGTATGACTTCGGCACTTTTTTTTTCACTTTCAAAGAAATAGACTAAAGTAAACTGACTGCCTTCTTTAAAAAAAAATTAATATAGGCTTAAATAAATAAAAGTTAACAAGTAAATGACACTAAACAAACACTTATACTCTGTATACACACACATACACACAAAACAAAAGATCAAAAGAGATATATTCACTTTTTATCCGCAATTTCTCTCCTTTTACCGAAATAGACGTAAATGCAGTCAGCTAATGGGTGTCATAACAAACAAAAATAATAATTAAAAAAATTAAAATGTCTTTTTTTTTTTAAGTTACCAAGGACACTTAAAAACACTTCACTTCTCGCTCTATCCGCCCCTTTTCACCCCCAGTCCTTCTCTGCCCGCAACTCTCACACGCCAACAAATCCCGCAGCGTAGCGGAGACTAGCCGAGGCTAAACGCTCGCCTCTCCGCTGTGAGCAATAAGCCTACTCGCAGAGTTACGCGGTGTGTGGTGTATCGAATCTCTTTTGTGTACGGAATCGCACATTTCTAATTCTCTTTTTTTTTCAAAGAAATAGACCCACGTTTAATACAAAATAAAATCTAGAGTTGGCAGACTGTCTGAAGAAATCTAAAAGGAATGGTGTCTCCAGCGAAGCTCACGTTACGTCGTACGACAAGCGCCACAGAGTCTGCGCACCAGCAACGAACATTCAGACGTCCTTGGAGGAGGGCAACAACCTGGTGGTGCTAGTTTCTTCTAGGACCAATAAAGATAGATTCTTTTTTTAAAATTAACACAACTCGATGTAATGTGTGTGTGTGTGTTTGCAAACTGCTTAGATCCAAGTTTGCTTGCATGAGAGAATCAGATGCCCGTTAGAGTGTCATTATTATGCTTCCAGAAACTGGAACGGTCATACTAAGTTGGTATTTTTTTGGCTCAGATTCTATAATTTACACTTCATGTGCCCATCTAGGGTTGGACAATTGGTGGTATGTCTTTTTGGTGTTTGTAAAAAACAATAGCGTTTGACGAACTTCAACAAAAAGAAACTATTGTAACTTATAAGCTTCATACGAAATTCGCCTCAGAAAAATCAGACGACATGTCTAGAAGCTTTGTGACAATAAGGATTATATGTTCAGTTGTATACGGACGTTATTACTATGTTCTCTGTAAAAAAATAAAAAAAAAGTTAAAACATTATACGGAATTAAAATAACCAAGCTCAAAGCTCATTCAATAAAATAAATCTGTTTTAAATGCAGCATGTTGCACGTGCGCTTGAACAACATATAGATCCTGTGAATATGATGTGGAAACAGCGAAGAAAGCTATTTGAATAGGACTTCAGTACCAAGTTGAACAGCACTGTCTTCAAACCTGAGAGGGTTTTGTTTTTTAAGGATTCTCTTACAAGCCCAATGTAAATAGTGTTTACTTTTCCTCTTTCCTTTTTCAACATTGCTTGGTCCTTATTTGGCTCGGAAGAGTCCGCTGGACCTAAAGCAATAATCATGTAATGTAATGTAATGTTTCAACACTGCTTCAGGATATTGTGTTTTTGAATTGCTGATATTTGCCTGCTTGTGTTGTTCTTTTGTGTGGGGGTTTTCTCTCAGTATAGCACGCCCTTATTAGTCTGAGCTTCCGTCATGCATTCAAAGAAAACAAAAACACAACATAACATTTCTACATTCACGCACCAACATACAAAACAATTTGCATAGCAGGTCGGGAAAAAAAAAACATCACCTAACACGTAAAAGATAGAAAAAAAAAACGAGGAAAAAAAACAACGAACTAAACTCACAGACAAAACTGAACTGGCCTTTTCTCGGTCAATTACAAAAAGACGCCAAGTGCATCTTGGAGGGAAAGGATGGGGGGGGGGGGGGGTGTAGGGGGATGGGGACGGTAGGGGGGAGGGAGGCGTGTTGCTGTGCGTCTTCATCCTGATTTTAAAAAATCTTTATTTGATACTCTTTTCGTTTAATAATGGGATAACATTGTTAATTATTTTAATTATTTAGTATTTGTTCAATTCCCCCCCCCCCCCGCCCTCCCCTTTCCTTAATACCACTGTTCTATTAAAAGTTTCTAGGAAGAGAAAGAAAGTGCAAGCAGATGAACACATCTCCAGATTGAAGAAAAAAAGAATCACAAAGCAGTTTCTGACACACGCACAAGTTATACCGCCTATGAAATGTAGCTGTGTAGGTGTCGCAGACCATCAATAAACAAACATCCATCGATTCAATGATGGGTATTCAACGCGGAAAGTGTAGGCGAACCTTGCAGACCGTAATTAACCAAAATAACTTGCCCTAATTGAAACAACTCGTTGTGAGGGTGGTGATTATTTTATAGTAGTGGTGAGGCTGCAGTACCATGAGGTTGAAGGCAGGCGAGCGTCTATGCTATCGTTATATTAACATTTTCAAAGAACTGACTGCAGTAGGTCTATAATCAACATTTCAGGCGCCGACTGCAGTAGACTATATCAACATTTTGAAGCGCTGTGCAGCACGTAAACATTGTGTGATTGCGGCTGGCCTTGGTGCATACATATACAGTGCATATCAGCTTCAAAGTGGAGTGACTGCAAAGTTATCAGAGGCTGTCAAAACATATGCAACAACATGCTTACCTCTATCATCCCAACTGTCCAAACACAAATGATACCGTAATACAAACAACCCAGTACCGATGACCACTGGCGTGAAGCTGGTTTGCCCGTGTTAGAAATTTTGTAACGATTTGCCATATGAACTGGAGACACACACTGGCATACAAAAGGTTTACTTACTGTCATACAAGTTTATTGCGCGAGTGTGTGTTTTCTTGATTAAACTTGTATGACAGTATATACAGTCAGTTATTGTAAGTAACCTTTGTGCATGCCAATGTGTCTCCAAGTGATATGGCAAATCGTTACAAACTTTATTACACGGCCAAACCAACTCACGCCAGTCTGGTCTCCGGCATTGGGTTGTCTGTATTACGTTATTGTTTGTGTTTGGACAGTATATATAGTGTGTATAACTCTGCATTTAACGATTCCGAGTAACTTCACTTTCACTGCCATGGCGATATCAGTCTGTAGAATCAAAATCCGCGTAATTCCTGCTACTACACTCCAGGCGCGCGATACTTATAACATGAAATTAACTGCAGTTCAATGCCATAGATAGTAAGAAATGATGTTCACTATTGTCTATAGGTTGTCTTGATTGTTTAAAGGCATACAAGACTCAGGAAATGCGGCGACTAGCCGTTTGTATGAATGAATGTTATTATAACGTCTGGTGACACCTTTTCAGAGTATAGACTAATTATTTGTGTGATAACTACTTTTAACTGCTGTTTGAGTTCCAATTTCTGCACGTCTCCTCTATATTATGTTATATAGTACAATGGCTGTCCTAAGATATCATTACTGCGTACAGTTGTGTGCTTTACAAACGTCCATTGGATTGGATGAAATAATAATGATAGGAAGTGTTTGACCAAAATTACAGACCTACGCATCTTTCACCGATTGCACCGCAACCAAACGACATGAAATAGCCTATACACAGGAGTACGGAATTACATCGCAGCTACATTGCTGGATTAGTTAACAAAAACGACGATTTTAAGTACACATAAATACTATGTCTCGGGGGCATAGACGTTAATTAAACGTTGCTTGTCAGTACAGTGTGTATATCTGAAAGATCGTCGAACAGGGCATAGATCTAGCGTATCTCCAGTTCTGCTTGGATGTTAAATGTATGAGTAGATGCGGGGACCTATGCAAATGACAATACCTTGTCTTTGTGTCAAGCGATTCAAAAATATTCCTTGAATATGTAACACGGCTTAATGGTCGTGATCATCAAAGGAGTGGGATATAAAAACAGTTAGATGGTAAGCTTATTTGTTTAGACTAATACAGAAAGTGGTCGTATCAAACGCAGAACTGAGTCTTTGAAACCATCCATGGAGTGGAAGGGGGGGGGAGATGAGGTAGGTCGGGAGGGGTGAGGGAGGGCTTGTAGTTAGTTAAGCATTGCTTACAGGGTCCAGCGGACTGCACAGAGCCGAATCAGGACCAATACCACACCTTGGTTGAAAGAGGACTCACCCCTGATCCGTATAAAAGATCTGCTGAAACAACCCTAGTGGCATTTTAAATATTAGGACGTAAATCCCCTGTCCCCTAGTGGTAACACTGAAGGCATTATACCAGCCGTTCACTTTACAATAAAGGCACCCCTCGCAGGTGACGCTGAGGTTATACTGTAATTTATCGAACCCCCGTTTACAAAAACAAAATAGAATATAAATATCATTATAAAATATCAACACAACACATAAATATTAAAGGCCTACATTGCTAAATAATATCATAGGAAGCCTTAGTGACCATTTGGCGGAAAGCTTCCAGTATTCCCAAGCTGACCCAACAGACCTCACACACAAATGAGGAGTTTTGGAAGAGTTCTCAAGATAAAATGTAGGTGTCTGGTTTAGTGAATAAAGTAATATAGTAGATTGGTAGAACAGATTAGGAACGAGAAAGAACAAAAGAGAAAGCATAGATAGTGGGAATTTAAAGCACTACATTTCCAGAAAGTGGGGATACTTTTTTTTTTTTTAACGGCACCCCTAAGGGGAGAGAGGGCATGCAGGAAGAGGGGTAAAGGTGAATCGAATGAAGAAGAAGAAGAAGATGAAGACGAAAACGACGACGAAAAGAAGAAGAAGAAGAAGAAGAAGAAGAAGAAGAAGAAGAAGAAGAAGAAGAAGAAGAAGAAGAAGAAGAAGAAGAAGAAGAAGAAGACGAAGACGACGACAAAATAGAAGAAGAAGAAGAAGAAGAAGAAGAAGAAGAAGAAGAAGAAGAAGAAGAAGAAGAAGAAGAAGAAGAAGAAGAAGAACAACAACAACAACAACAACAACAACAACAACAACAACAACAACAACAAGAGAACAAAAACGGCAGCAGTAACAACAAAAATAAAACACCAAATGCAACGACAGTATTCTCCTACGCCCCAACGCCTAGTCAAAATAATAATTCATAAATAGTATAATAATGTAATCTTGAACAGGCGGACAAATGAATAAAGTATTTTAGGAGTTTCATTTAATTTCCATAAATGGATATGTATTTCAAGCCATTGTAAGCCTATTCACACCCACAGACAGAAAAATATACTTTTTTTAATTTAAAAGGAAGTCCCCCAAAATAGTAATCAGCAATCGAAACGCGACAAAATCGAAAATCCACAATACTGACGTCAGATGAAATGGAGAATGCTAATATAGCATAATGGTCTCCCCCGCATTAGTCCGTGTTAACCTTGCATATTATATCATTGTATAAGAACAGCGGGTACCAAGAAGAATAAATGAGACAGTATATTAAGAAAATATGTTTTAAAATATTGGTTAATTTAAAAAAAAAACATTCCTTTACCATTATGTAAAAAACCCCACTTAAGATAATAAATTAGCCAAAAGAAATGGTAGACTAGCTACAAAAGCTTATGTAAGAATTCGGTGAACGATTGCTTGCCCAATACCTATGATAAGACGCAACTAACAATTTGTGTAGCCAAGCGGGGAATTCGGTTGGAGTAGGAGGTAAGTACGACAAAAACATCGTTGTACCTGCAAATAATACCATTTTAATCCTCCATCGATGAGACAACACTATAAACATAAAGAAGCGCTAACGCAGTTAGTTAGTTATTCATTGCTTATACAGGGTTCAGCGGACTGCTCAGACCCGAATCAGGACCACAAAATCAAGACCACAACTTCGCTCAAAGAGGACTCACTTCTGGCTCTGATCCGCATAAAAGATCTGCTGACCAGTGGTAACACTAAAGGCACTCTACCAGCCGGTCACTTTGCAATAAAGGCATCCCACGCAGGGGACGCTGAGGCTGTAGGCCTACTCTAATTTATCGAACCCCCTTTTACAAAAACAAAATAGAATACAAACATCATTATAAAATATCACCCCCCCCTCAAAAAAAAAAAAAAAAAAAAAAAAAAAAAAAATATATATATATATATATATATATATATATATATATATATATATATATATATATATATATATATATATATATATATATATATATATAAAATGCTTACAGTGCTAAATAATAAATGCTTACAGTGCTAAATAATAATACCATATGAAACCATGGTGACCATTTGGCAGAAAGCGTCCAATATTCCCAAGCTGATACAACAGACCTCACACAAATGAGGAGTTTTGTCCCAGAAGAGTTTTCAAGAAAAAGGGTAGGTGACTGGTCTAGCGAAGAAGAGGACAGTATAGTGGATTGATAGAACAGAGTAGGAATGAGAAAGAACAAAGGAGAAAGACAGCGACAGTGGGAATTTGAAGCACTAAATATCCAGAAAGTGGGGATACTATTTATACTGAAACCCCCACGGGTGGTGAGGGGGGAGCGGTGGAGGTGGGGGCGTAACGCAGTGATCAACTAACCAGAACTTTCGTGTGGTATGACACATCCACCCCATTCCCAAAGATTTAAAACGCCAAGGAGATCTGCAGATCAGCGGTGACCAGAAAGAGTGTCCATAGTGGTCACTTTAGTGCCAGGAAGACTAGTTTGCAGACGAAGAAATAATTACTTTTGTGTAGTAGTAGTAGTAGTAGTAGTAGTAGTAGTAGTAGTAGTAGTAGTAGTAGTAGTAGTAGTAGTAGTAGTAGTAGTAGTAGTAGTAGTAGTAGTAGTAATAGTAGTAGTAGTAGTACACCCCACACATACACACAGCGCCATTCTTTATTAAAGAGTACATTGATTTTAACCTGTACCATTACAGAAAACAGTCGATTGAACCCATTAATTTTTGATGTAGCATGTAGGATCAACATGTATGGACCAAGTACTCTGAACCACACAGCTAAAAGACGTGGAAAGCATGAACGAACAACACGGCACAGAGGTGGACAAACAGTTGCTAGAAAAGAGTAAACAGTCAGCTACCGCGCACTGCATGCTGAGAATCAGAGCTCGTACATGACACTGCGCACAACTTTACTGTATTTATATACGACTACGCGCAACTTAGTTCCGATACTCACGATTGATCTAACCCTATTGGCAAAACACACCGCGCAAGAACAATGCAAAAACAGATAGATACATCTAGAACATCTTCAAGAGTGACTATACACCTTTTTGGTATGAAACTATAATATACTGTGAGGGGATACAAGTAAGAGTAGAGTCATAGTCATAGTCAAGAAATCTTTATTCCACAAAAAAAAAAAAAAAAAAAAAAACATGGGAAAATTTGTATATAGAGGGAGGGTAAGACAGGTGCAGGTAGGAGGGAGGGGGGGGGATAGGTAGAGTGAGCGGGCAAAGGTCAACCGCTAATGTAAGAGAGTGAATATAGAACCCTTTAGGTAAGAGATGTTGAACATTGCTATCAAGGCTGGTCAAATAAATGTATCGACGATTGATTTGTACTTGCATCCCTTTCAGAATATATTTTGGAAAATTAATTCATGCATTGCTTATAGGTAGGGCGAATGAGCGTTGCTTTTTCAACACTGATATGCACTTTCTTTCTTCTGAAGTGCAATAAACATGAACTTTATCCGTGGATACCTGCGCTATTACAATAGTCAGTCGTCGTGGTCATCATCATCATTATCATCAGCAACATCACCCTATTTTGGAATAGAGAGATGGAGAAGGAAGGTGGGGAGGGCAGAGAAAGAGAGAGAGAGAGAGAGAGAGAGAGAGAGAGAGAGAGAGAGAGAGAGAGGGAGGGAGAGAGAGAACGCGTGTGTGGCGGAGGGGGCGAGTGGGTGAGGAGAGGGCGAATGTTGTTGACCTACATTTACCTCTAATATCTCCCACCCACCGCACACGAAAACCCATACTAAGTTTAATGTATATATTGTCGAAAGACAGATATTAGAGATAGAGTCACTCAAAACACAGCCCGTGTGTTGTGCTCCATATTGGAAAACTGTTTTTTATTTCTGTTATCTGTAGAGTATTGCGTCAATGATCTTACGTCATAGACATGTATACGTACTTCCGGTATTACAATTGTATTTTCACTTTCGTTCTGGACATTACATTCCTCCCCAAGTTATTAGAAAAATATTGAAGAAACTGCAATCAAAACCATTTCAAAATTTCAAAGAGCTGTAGAATTATTTTGTAAATGAGTTAAAGCACAGTGTAACTACATATTTCCAATGTTATTCAAATTTGCTTATCTGTATTCTTGTCTGTCATAATTCACTCTTGTCTTCATGGAATTATCAGACTAGTGAAGTGTATAGCTATCAATATCATTTAAGTTTTATAGTCTTTTAAATATGCTGGTGGACGGCGCTCTCGGGTGGGTTTCGCTGATCGGGAGTCATCTGCTCTGCTTGCTGCATTTCTCAGTGTAGGCTGTACTTGATGTCGTGTCTCTGCAGTAGTCTCAACAGATTTCAGCGGGGTGTTGGATTGAGATGGTGAAGTATGGGTCTCAGTGTTTTCTTCCTTTTCTGAATCTTCTTCTTCTTCCTCTTCTTCTTCGTCATTAGCCACGATTGGTTTGAAATGGGAGGAATTTCTTACAATGAGTTTTTTTTCCTCTTCTCGCAGTGATCATGCTGCCTTTGGTTTCAGTGACGATGTATGGGTGTGGCGAGAATGGTGTGGAAGTTTTGTTCAATTTCTTCTCCTTTACCAATACATGTTCGCCTGGTTGTATGGTGCATGGTTTGGTGTGCCGTTTTGTGTCAGCGTATTCTGCCATCTTCTGTTTGCTCAGGGCATCATTGTAGAAGATGCGTGATTTCACAGTTGTAGGGTTTGGGGTTTGGGGAAAAGGGGGGTTGGGCAGGCCGATATGCATTTTTCTGCCTGTCAGAGCTTCGTATGGAGATATGCCAGTGGAACTGTGGGGTGTTCCTCGATAGTGTCTCAGGAATGTGGGGAGTTGTATTTTCCAGTTCAGATTGGCGGCACATGACGCTCTGACGTGTTTGTTTAGGGTGGACATGAAGCGTTCAGCCTCGCCGTTGGCTTCAGGCCACAGCGGAGTCACTTTCCGATGTTTGATGTTGTGTTCTGCCGCAAACTGTCGAAATTCATCTCCACTGAAAGGTGGACCATTGTCCGTCTTGATGATTTCGGGAAGGCCATGTCGGGCAAAGATTGAGTCTAGATGTGGTATTACGACTCTCGCAGATGTGCTGGAGATGACTTCCACTTCCGGAAATCGAGAGTGTTCATCGATGACAACCATAACATAGTCTCCACTTGGAAACGGTCCAGCAAAATCAATGGCAAGTGCCTTCCATGGTTGGGATGGGAGAGGAGTAGTGATGATCGGTTCTCGTGTCTTGGGTCCAGGGTATGACGCTTGACACGGGATGCAGGACTTGACGGTGTCTGTCTTGGGTCCAGGGTATGACGCTTGACACGGGATGCAGGACTTGACGGTGTCTTCGACCAGCTTGTCAATGCCAGGGAACCACACTTTTTCTCTTATGCATTGTTTTGTCTTGACAATTCCTTGGTGTGACTGATGCGCAATATCAACAATCTTCTTCTGTAATGCTGTGGGGATTATCAATCGGTTTCCTCGTAGAATGAGGCCATCAAACACGGATAGTTCTTCTTTGAACTTCTCAAATTTTGATGCATCATTCCATTGACCGGTTTGGATCGCCGTCATCACCTTTTGTAGAGTTGTGTCTTTTTGAGTGGCTGACTTCACTTCTTCTGCTGACATCGATTTTGGAATGTTGTTGTAGCTGATGTATCTCACATACTCTTCAGCTTTGTTGTCTTTCCTTGGTTTGTTTTGTGGGTGTCGGCTGAGAAAATCAGCCGGATTGAGATCGTCTTTTCCTGGTTGGTAGACCAGCTTCATCTCGTATGGCATTATCCGCAGGCGCCATCGCTCGATTCTGGCTGTTGTAGGTTTCTGACTGGTCATGATGCCAAGTAGTGGTTTGTGGTCTGTGACCAAGGTGAATGGTGCACCGAATATGTAGAGATGGAAGTGCTCGACTCCAAAAACTACCGCAAGCATTTCCCGGTCTGTCTGGCTGTATCTTGATTCCACCTCGGTGAGGGCTCTGCTCGCATAGATGACTGGTTTATCATCTTGTGTCAAGATTGCTCCAAGTCCGACCGGACTGGCGTCAACTAAGATTTTAGTTTCCTTGGCCGGGTCAAAGTATGTCATGACATGTGTGCTTGTCAGTGTTTTCTTCAGTTTGTTGAAAGCTTCTTCTTCTTCTTGTTTCCATTTCCATGGTTGGTCATTTCTCGTCAGCTTTCTCAGGGGTTCCGTCAGTGTTGCATAGCCAGGGATGAAACGGGACATGTACTGAGTAAGTCCGAGGAAAGAACGAACTTCACTGACGTTTTTGGGAGCTTCGGCGTTGATGATCGACTTGATCTTTTCCGGATCAGCTGTGAGACCGTTTTTTCCGAAAATGTGTCCAAAGAAAATAAGCTGATCTCTGTTAAAGAGACACTTCTCTTTGTTGAGCTTTGCTCCATGGTCTTGAAGTCGTTGAAGTGTTGCTTTCAGTGCTATGTCATGCTCTTTTTGGCTTTTTCCATGCACGATGATGTCATCGGACAAATTGCGGGCTCCAGAAATGTCACTCAACAGCTCAGATATTGTGTTTTGGAAAATTTCAGATGCTGCATTGACACCAAATAGGAGTCGCTTGTATCGTCGCAGGCCTATGTGTGTTGTGAACGTGGTGATGAAACGACTAGATTCTTCAAGTTCAAGCTGATGATATGCATTTGTCATGTCTAATTTGCTGAAGACAGTGGAGCCATTTAGATCAGAAATCAGGTCATCCAACGTGGGCATCGGATGTTTTTCTCGTCTGATGGCTTTGTTTGGCTCACGCATATCAACACAAACACGTACTCCTCCCGTTTTCTTTGGGACAACCACGATGGGGCTGACCCATGGGGTTGGGCCGTCAATCTTCTCGATGATATCAAGCTTTTCTAGACGCTCAAGCTCATTCTCTACATCTTTGCGGATATGGAAAGGAATCCGTCGGTGTTTCTGCGTAACCGAGGGAGTAGTGTCGTCAATGTGTAGTTTGATCTGAACATCTTTTATGTGTCCCATGGCTCCATCAAATAAGCTAGGGAATTCATCCGGGATGTTATAGTGGGTTGAAACCGCAGAAAAGGCAAACTGAATCAATCCAATTGATTGTGCTGTTTGTGCGCTCAGTAGATTGCTTGTTGTGTGTTTGTTGTTCTCAACAACGTAGAATGTGGCTTGAACATGAGTGTCCTTGAAGACAAGGTCGGTGGAGAAATGACCTTTCACTGGGAGTGGTTGTTTGGAGCCATATGCATAAATCAAAGGAGAAGGACCACGCAACCTCACCTTGGGACACACCTGTGTGAAAGTGTCACTGCTCAAAACGTTGACCGTTGCACCTGTGTCTACAAGAAATTTCACTGGAGTGTTGAATATAGGGATTTCGACGATTGGAGTTTTCTTAAATCCGAGTCCAGGTTTTGATGAAACGGTGAAAATGCTTTCATCACTAGATGCAGAAAGGTATTCTTCCTCTCGAGGGTGAAATGTAGTTTGGTTTTCATTGTTATATGAGATTTGCCTGACTTTGTTTGAAGATCGGCAAACTCTCGCAAAATGCCCTATCTTGTGACAAGCTTTGCATTCTTTTCCTCGTGCAGGACAGCCTTGTGACATGTGCCGTGTGCCACAGTTGCCGCATTCATGCTGTGTTGAACGATGTGTAGTAAACCCATGGCCTCGTGAATCACCTCTACCACTACGACCAAAACTCTTACCTTGATTGCTACTGGAACTGTCACTGCCTTGCGTATGATTGCCTCTGTTATGACTGAAACCTCTGCCACCTGTCAGAGAGTTGTTGTGTCGTTGAAAACCACCACCTCTTTGACCGCCTCGTCCTTTTACAGCATTAACGGATGTACCCCCGTTGTTGCCTGTATTTTCGATCTCTGCTGCTCGAATGTCTGACAGTTCGAGAGCACAAGCATCGTCCAAGATCTGTTTGAGAGTCATATTGTCTTTGAGAGCCTTGCGTCTGATGCGTGTTGAGCTACATCCTTGAATAATTTGAGACAGAAGTTCTTTCTCCACGTCTGCAAAATCACAATTTGCTGCCAGCCGCCTGAGACGTGTCAATATGTGCCAATGTTTTCTCCTTCCAACTGTTTCGCCTGCCTGAATTTGAATGTTTCAAACGATGTATTTTGTTTTGGGGTGAAATAATCCGTCAAAGATTTCTTGAGGGTGTTATACTCATTGGAACGCACGTCTGGCGCAGTACCCGTTGTCACTCCATTTCCTTTTTGTGCGTCTGTGAAGGAGTCGTAGATTTCATACACCTCGTCACCGGCGTAGTGTAAGAGTAATGCTTTTTTTCGAAGGTCATTGTTGATGTCCATGGCCAAGAGAAAATTTTCGAATTTCTCGATCCACTTTTTCCAGCGATTTCCTACTGTGTGCGAGTCAGAATGAACGTCAAAACGTTCATATGAGGGTAGAGTCGTCATCCTGAAACTTCTTTTCTTTGATCCTCGTCGCCAATTTAATGTATATATTGTCGAAAGACAGATATTAGAGATAGAGTCACTCAAAACACAGCCCGTGTGTTGTGCTCCATATTGGAAAACTGTTTTTTATTTCTGTTATCTGTAGAGTATTGCGTCAATGATCTTACGTCATAGACATGTATACGTACTTCCGGTATTACAATTGTATTTTCACTTTCGTTCTGGACATTACATTAAGCATACCTCTCATCCCTGTCCGCGATATTTTTTCCCCACATCGCGTCTGAGAGATACCGTAAATGGAACGACTTCAGACCTAAACCGTACAGAGTTGTCACATTACATACAAACAACGAACAATCAGATCCAACAATTGAAGCACGATTAAAATGGATCCATTAAACTAAGTGATGAGGTAGATGTTGTAATTACAAACTACCTCATGTCTTAGAGGTTGCATAACAATCAGAAACTCTCTCTCCTGCACCCACCCACACACACGCCTGACTTTTTAATGACACATAAGATTCACATAAGATGCGTTGGCTCCCATACAAATAATGATACACATACGCCCATTACTAATATATATAATAATATAGATATACACAATATTTGTACACATACAATGATACAAATGTACAAACACATTTAACAGTAAAACTACTATCTAAGTTTGGTTTAGCAAACTTTGGCCTGTGAAAACCTGGGGCCATACGCATGACGGTGCGACTGCTTGTCGTAGGACAAGCGCGTAGGGGTCTGCTAGCTCTCGGTCCGATAATTCTTGTCGTCTGTTGCCATTGCCAAGCTCCGGACAGCCTTACCGATAAAAAGTTTTTTTAGTTAAAGGGAATCCCCAAGTTTCCGGTTCATCTGCGCTTGCCCTGAACGCTAAAATGTCCCACGGAATTTCATACCATGGAGGCGTGGCTCCCTCTCCCCCTCCCTCTTCCCCTCCCCCCCCCCCTCCCATACGATCCTTCTAATATTTGACTACTGAAATGCTGTGCAAAGTAGGTTTGTCTCTTTTATTTTCCGGCAGATCTAATCTTTTAGCTAATCATCTGACAGACCAATCAACCCGATTACACACCTTTAAAATGGCGATACCTACGATAGTGCACGTTTCCTCTCCAGTTCAAGGATGAAAATCCATCATTTTCATGTCCGATGGTCTGTCCTTTAATAAAACACCAACTTATTTTCATTAAATTCTTCCCGCTGCTACTACTCCCGCGAGCTAACCTTCATCGTGATGCCCTATGAGGCCCGAGGGGCCCGGCCCCCTACTCTTTGTTGAACAAGAAAATGTGGGGGGAAAAATGGTCTTTATTTAAAATAGAAGAAAATTACACACTCACACACATAAATAAGAAAAGCAAGGGATACAGAAACGAGAAGTTCTTCGCAGAAACGAACGAAAAACACGTAAACACACAACAAACAATAACATGAGAGAGAGAGAGAGTTAAGAGAGAGAGAGAGAGAATAAACCCAAGTAATCAAGAATAAAAGGGAAACACCCGTCAGCGGGACACACGTCAAGCGGATCTAATGGAATCCGATTCAGGACAGAACCATCAAAGGTAAAGGGTTACGGATAAATGAATTTAAAAATCTCACGCCGCAGGTAGCAGAGAAGATGAAACAGTCAGACAGCCGATAGCGCCTACCGGTGGTTCATGAATTCCACGCACAGGCTGTGAAGTCCGTAGGCCTCGCCTCAATTACATACTATACATAGAAGGTGCACCACTCGTCAACGTCCTGTTTACGACTGACCCCCCAAAAACGCCTTGCCTACCTTTTGTGTCCACTTCAAACTCAAACGGAGGGGCCAGGCGAATCACAAACACTCATAGCCACAAATTCGTATCACTTCCAACGATGTCGGTTCCAAATTCACTACGAATTTGTTTAAAAAAACGCAGTCACATAAGCTGGTTCGAATTTTGACACGACGCCGCGAGTCGATCCCAATATGTATAGCAACTGCTTTACGACCTTTCATTGGTCGCCTAAGAATACGCGCTGTTAGGCCTAATGAAGGGCAGACCACTCTAGCGATTATAAAGTCTCCAACGATCATTTTGTTGATATCACTAGAGTAGGCCGCCCTTCATTAGGCCTAACAGAGAGTATTCTTAGGCAACCAATGAAAGGTCGTAAAGCAGTTGCTATATTGGGATCGACTCGCGGCGTCGTGTCAAAATTCGAACCAGCCTATGTGACTGCGTTTTTTTTTTTAACGAATTCGCAGTGAATTTGGAGCCGACATCGTTGAAAGTGATACGAATGTGTTGCTATGAGTGTTTGTGATTCGTCTGGCCCCTCCGTTTGAGTTTGAAGTGGACACAAAAGGTAGGAAAGGCGTTTTTGGGGGGTCAGTCGTAAACCGGACGTTTGACGAGTGGTGGACCTTCTATGTATAGTATGTAATTGAGGCGAGGCCTACGGACTTCACAGCCTGTGTTCCACGATAGAAGGTTATCGGAAGTTTTCTGTTTATCAGACCGACAAAACCCTTATCGGAGGCTTCATGAATATGGTCCCGGAAGAGCACGAAACTGAAATCGTTCCATTTACGGTATTCCTCAGACGTGATGTGGGGAAAAAAATATCGCTCCCCGTCCGTTTCGCTGCACGGAGATAGTGTGGACAAAACCGTTTCTCTGTGTTGACACTGACCGTCGCTGCCTATTCATCAATAATATTTTAGAACAAACTGTTGCAGATCATTGCTGATCGAATATGTATTATTTTATAGTGTAAAAACATCTCGTCTTCAGCACAATGCAGTTTTAGAACATATATATTAGGCACAGCATCATTTACTTTGATAGAAATCTCTTCTTCTCTCAATAATTTTTGTCCCCCGATTTCCGTCCCTTCATTCTACAAGCAATTTTCTATAGTACATCAATGCAAGCAAGTGCAATTAATGATTGCCACTGTTTACAGTTAGGTACAATGTTATCTTGGCGCTAGAAAACCGATGATTTACTGCTGTGAAAACCATTCTCTTGATGGATCCCTTCGATCAAATTCCATCAAGAATTGATGACACTAAACCTGGGCTTCTGGTCATTAATTAGTATAACACCGACAATGAGAAACATTCATAGTTGCCTTTACGTTACACACTTCAGTAATTAATATACCCAAATAAACCAATTACGCTGTGTATCTGAATTTCTCACTTAGCTCATATATAGATATTTATATATATAAGTTAGTTAGTTATTTGGTCCTGATTTGGCTCGGAAGAGTCCGCTGGACCTAAAGCAATAATCATGTAATGTAATGTAGTTAGTTATTCATTGCTTACAGGGTCCAGCGGACTGCAAAGAGCCGAATGAGGACCACAAAATCAAGACCATAACTTCGCTGTAACAGGACTCACCCCTGATCCGCATAAAAGATCTGCCGAAACAATCCTAGTGGTAACACTGAAGGCACTCCACATAAAAGACATCCCACGCAGGGCACGCTGAGACAATACTCTAATTTATTGAACCTCCGTTTACAAAAACAAAATAGAATACAAATATCATTATAAAATATCAACAAACCACATACATATAAATTGCCTACATTGCCAAATAATAACATCATAGGAAGCCCCAGTGACCACCTGGCAGAAAGCGTTCAACATTCCCAAGCTGATCCAACAGACCTCACACACAAATGAGTTTTGTCCCAGAAGAGTTTTCAAGAAGAAAGGTAGGTGACTGGTCTAGCGAAGAAGAAGATAGTATAGTAGACTGATAGAACAGAGATGGAATGAGAAAGAACAAACGAGAAAGAAAGAAAAAATTAGATATATATAAATTTTTAATTACTTTTTAAATTTCTTTTTACAATTGTACTGTCACGCTTTACTCTGAGGAAGTCAGATCTGATAGTATATAGTATATATATATATAAGATCTGTAGACAAATGGAAGATGGTCTTGGATTGTCTAAACCGTTCGCTGGAAGTCGTACCGGTGTCACATCCTTCAAGTTCCGGGTTTCCTAGTTTATCCGAGCGCATTTGCGCATGCGCTAGGTCATGTCGGGCCGGCTTTTTCATGAAGTTCTTAGGCGTCATAACCCTAACCCTAACCCAAACCCTAACCCTAACCCTAAACTCTTAACTCTAACCCAAACCCTAACCCTAACCCTTACGAAGACTATGATAGCACTGTGCGCATGCGTCGAATTTTGTAACGCGTCGACCAATCAGAATGCTCCCATTCGCTCCCAGCCCAGCTAAGATACTAGGAACTGTGAGGATGTCACACCGGGCCGGGGTGGAATGTAGCATAACAATTTTCGAATGACCAACCGCTGCGGCGACTTCACGCACAAGCTGTGATGACGAGTGTGTGAAAGGAATATTTAGCCACCGTTGTTTACTCTTCTCGTAACCTATCGCAGTGGGAGCATTGTCGGAACAGCAGCACGGAGAAAGAATCAACGACTATAACGTGAATATAGGATCGTAAGGCTTTGATAGAGGCAACTTCAATCAAAATGTTGGATGGCTGAGGCTGGAAAACCAATTACGCTGCGTATTTGAAATTTCTCACCTAGATCAAGGAATGGAACAATCGGAACAACCAGGAAAATGCAGAGGTATATGCGACTTACTATCAGAGACCTAACAACTGATTATTGAAACTTTTTCAGGGCATAGATTCCTAACAGGCTCTGGAACCACTGTTGTAACCAGACTAGTGTAACAAGATGTAATGCCCCCCAAAATAGCGAAAATCTCCATCTTGTGTTCCTTGTTTAAAAACAAAAATCTCCGTGCGTAATTGTCTCTTAACTGTAGAACACAGCCCGTCTTTGATAAATGCACAATTAATCTTTGGTATTCCCCTATAATTGGCTGGACTCTTTTAGAACTGTTTCTCTATAATATAGTGGCTTTGAAAGCATAAAATGCAGTCAGCTCAAATCAGTGTTGCACCAGCCACCGAAGAATAGGCCAGTTTCCACTTTTAAAAAAACAAAAACAAAAAAAAAAACGGCCACCTTGACGTCAGTTGTCAAGAGATCTACCAAGCAAAGAATGGGTGCAGGCCCTCGACAGCCTCTGACATTGAGATTGGGGTCAGGGTGGCTTTCGGGCAGACGACCGGCAGACGACCTATGTAACCTTAGTAAACAGCCCGATAGCGGTAAAAAGGTTTTTGTATTAACATTACTGCTGTCCTTTTTTTTTTAAATTTAAAAATCAAAATTAACTGTCAATTTCGTACTTAATTATGTCATTGTCATTGCATGATGAGAAGTGAGTAGCGGTGAAATCATTAGCGCTGAACTAGCATTGTACGCACGTTCCGCGGTCTGAAATTTCAGTAGTCTTTGGTAAAACTGATTTTGTCAAACGTCAACAGCTGTTTATGTCCTCTCCCTTCGGTCTGTTGAGAGTTTCTCCATTGCTGTAGAATCTCTCTCCAAGACAATTCAAACCCTGAAGCGAAGACAAGGCCCAGGACTTCCTTTGATGTGAAAGTGCCGAGTTCGAGACTGGGTTTGGGGGTTACCGAATATGGCTCAGTGGGCTTACCGTGTGAGAATTCGGCATTGTCTTTGCCGGCTTTTGATATTGGATATTGTGGTATGTACCTGTCGCGTAATATTTACTTTAATTCGCTTTCCTATCTTCACCTTGACTCACAGTCGTATTAAGACAATTTAAAAAAACAACCATACCTCAATTAATGTCACGATGAGAACTTTCACCGAGTATTTGCATAAGACATTGACGGTCTGTCGTTCGTTTACATGAAATATTTTAGGTTTGATGGTTGCATAATTATATTGACTTTCACATCGAGCCATTGTTAATAGTATCGGTAATAGTATAGTATGTGTATGGAAATTATGTCCTTTTATTGATTCCACATTGTTTTAGCTGGTATTCCTCTAGTCTCTGCATAGTATGATTAAGGCGACATCAAAGCAAGTGTCTTTACAGCTATACAGTCACACATTCCAAGATAGATCCCAATAAACCCCAAAGTGCACCATATTGTTCAATCTGTAGAAGTTGACTGCCTACATTAAAGAAGAAGAACAAAAACAAGTAGAAAAATTAATTAGCTTGTCACTGACAATGATGATAGCCTGTGTCGCAAAGAGAGCACACTAAATGTATAGTTTTGTCGCTTCTTCTTCTTCTTTTTCTTCTTTCTCCTCATCCTCCTCATCCTCTTCTACGCCTACTTATCTGGATAATGCAATTGTATGGGAGACGAAGCGAGACGCAAACAGCTAAAAGCGGTGCCCGCCTAAGGTATATGAAGTGTTCCAAGACGGACGGGCTGAAGGGCACTCAAGTTCACCTGTCAGCTTCAACGCTTTCCGGGCGGCACTCTTCCGTGAACGCGGTTCTGACTTGCTGCAGGCTCATCTGAGTCTACAATGTATTGCTTGCGCATTCTGTGCGCAAATCGCAAATAAGCGGTGTTCAACTTTTAACTGTTTCCATATGAAAATGCTAGGGCATCTTCCTATTTCTATAGTATCTCCAATGTGTGTATTTAGCCTTCTTAAAATCACCTTACAATATTCGAAGCAATTCACTTCAAATCCATAATTATAGTTAAAATAGTATTCGCCCGTTATGTGATTTTTAGTTACACAAAAAGCAGTATATGAAACACCATTATTAATGATAATTAGAACAAAAAATAGAAAGATTCAAAATCTGATACAATTATTTTGTTCCCTTGACTTTTGATTACTCAAAAAAAAAATGTAATTTTTCTATTTACGTGTGCTGCTTACTTCTTTTAATTTATCAAACACTCTTCAAGCGTAAGTTGGAAAAGAGAGGGTGAGTAAATAATAGATTACCAGGCCTTATCAATTATCACATCCATTTATTAAGGGACATTTGGTTTCTTCCTGTTCTTCTTCTTCTTCTTCAGGATACTGTAAATAATCGGCCGGGACGAAGAAATAACTCCTGTCCCTTATACGCTCTAAGTGTCCGGGGACGTTAATTAACCCAAGAAGAAGAGAAAAAATAACTCCACAATTTTGCCAATCAATACATGTACAAGAGGTTCTGAATCCGTGTGTTCTTGAGGAAAATATCCTCGCCATGTTTGCAAACTCTGAAATCAAACTGTGTCCAGCTGGTCAAACAAAATTGAGTTCTATATGAACTCTTCCTTTGTTCCCAGCCATAGCTGATCGCCGCTTGAAGGGATGCTATTAAGTTTCAGCTGATGAAGAGGGTGCGACGGAGACAAGGGCGTGGCAAGTCAGATAATTGGAGACTGACATTTTATTATCCTGGATTTCATGGACTGTCTGAGTTTTTTTGAGTTTTTTTCACAGCATTTCAAAACCAAAACAACGAAATACGCACAAAACTATAATGAAACACCACAGATGAAAAAAAGTTGAAGATGATAAATGGTTGAGGGAATGAATTGAGCCGCAAAATAGAGTAAACCTGATTACTTGTATCCCGCTGCCATTCTCTCATCGTTTGTCTATGTCTGATCCGTAAGTGTATACACGGCTGTAAATATTTATACTGTTTTTCTTCCTGGGTCTAACCGGGCATATAAATAGCTGTGAATAGGTTTTTTGCTATTCTATTTCTGTCTTTTTTGTCATTTGTGCACATAGTTGTAAATAGTCTATTTTGGTCTTTTTTTGTAATTTATGTACATAGTTGTAAATAGTCTGTACCTTTACTGTTCCGTCTTTGGTGTATTGTAGCAAAAGTGATGTTTTATCGAGTGCATGTATTTATATGTAATGACTATGTAAAGCGTGGTGAGTCTGGTCATAGGCTGGAGTACCCGCTATATAAAAATCCGTTATTATTATTATTATTATTATTATTATTATTATTATTATTATTATTATTATTATTATTACTTCTCGTCTTACTCGGAGCCCATGTGTGTGTGTGTGTGTTTGGGATGTGAAGGGGTGTGTGAAGGCGTGGTCATGTGACCTCGCACTGTCTACGAAGCGTGAAGCTCACTCAGCAGGCGAGTGACAAGGCGTGACCACCACCTTGACCGGCACGAGCAGCACGAGACAATAGGAAGTGACTGCCTGACTTGACAGGCGAGAAATTAACCGGTGTTTTCCAGCTCTTGTCCGTGTTGCACACTCTATACCACTGCTCTACTACAGTAAATTGCTTTGACCACCTAGCCACTCCTCCTCACCCCAGATTGAGCTGGTCCTGTTTCCTAGTTTAGCACGTGTGTGCTCTTTTCCTATGTTTCTGTCAAGTATCTTCTTTGCAGCTTCGCAAAATCTCAATTTAATAGTGTAGAAAACTGACAACATTAGTATTCAGCCTAAGCGAGTAAGAATAATAGTATTATTGATTCTATTGTTCTCCACAAAAAAACACTTTAGCTCAAAGAGTTGCTCAAAGCGTTAGTAAATCATTGTTTAAAGGGACCAATAGCTCAGCTCAAGGCGGTGAACATCGAAACCTAGCATGGCACAAAACTGTTTTCCCAAACTAGGATCGAACACACAACGTCCAAGAAGCACACTTACTAAGCGCTATGGTACGCAGATCCATCCCCAGTCAATCAACTAACCGGTCATTCATGCATAAGCAGCGTCCAAGCACATCTAGCCTTTGACCACTCTGACAACAAAGGCTGATTTGCATCTTGACCACAACCCGCATGACGTTTCACTTTCATTCACTTGCTGACGGTCCCCAACGACCCTGCACGCGTTTCTCGAAATTGCAGTGTTCTCCCTTCAATAGAACCAGTTTACTCCTAGGAGGATCGCTTACAATAAGGGATATGTCCAGGATGCTCGCCCTGTGCATGAAGCTTACATAAAAGTCGTACACAAATTTTGCCCTATCGCCTAAATCTGCCATAGCTATGGACGGTCTTAAACCAGCTAGAAACTCGTGTGCATGAGTGCCTATAGCACTGTCCGTAGCTACGAGCGATAGATAGAGCGAGGTTACGTGATATTTTTAGCCCGCATCGAGGATTACCATCTGCATTTGATTTTAGCCAATCAAAGCACTTGAAAATACGTACGTACGTCACTTCTACGTCACCGTCCGCGTGATAGGTAAGCTAGCAGCAAAGAGAGGCGACGTAGGCCTCTGGAAGTCCCAGCTACAAAATGTGAAAAAAAAGCAGCGCTAGTTGAGGGGCCGGGTAGCTCAGTTGGTAGAGCGTCTTACTAGTAACCGAAAGGTACCTGGTTCGAATCCCGGATTGGCCAATGTGTGACCATATTATTTTCCCATTACCTTAACTGGTTCGCTGGTGTCAGAATAATGTGACCAGTAGTCGCCTATACGCTTCGGTGTCGTGTGACTATAATCTACAGTTACACATTTTTTTAGCGCTAGTTTCATTTATTAGACCGCGGCTGTGGTCTTAGTACTTCGACTTTCTATCTTCCAGCTCGAGAAAAGATTCAGCTACATTTGATGCGATGGAACCGATAAATAAACGCCATAGAAGAGCCAATTGGAGCGATGCAGAAATTAGTTGTTTACTGCAGTTTGTAACGAATAACTACGACAAATTCAAGATGTCTTCATAAAATTTAACATACATCTATGATGTCGGCACGTTGAAACCCAAACTTCGATCGAATTTCTTATTATGATAATAATCAAAAGGTTTCAAACGATCCTTAAACACGCGTTCTCGAGCTGATACACAAGCCTGTTGGAAGCAATGTTTGCTTTTGCGCATGCGCTTTTGAGCGAAGTCATGGGCATACTTACTTACGGACAGAGTCACAACAAGGGGGTGGCATCCGTAAAGTTACGACCGAATTTACGATCGACTGGAGACCTACGAACGCTCATGCACACGGTTTTTGGGACACAATGCCCATTCGTAAGTTTATGTTTAAAATTTACGTCTGGGCAAGAGATGGCCCCTTTCTTCTCAAGAGACAATTTGTTTGGGTTCGACGCTAACCTTGTTGTGTACTTTGTTCTCTTTAAATTGGTAAGAAAGTTGCATGCTGGTAGTTAAACTTGGATGTCCCGCTCGTGAATTCTGCCCTTTGAGGGAATTTGGTTCTTTGTGACTGTGGCTGTGAGAACATTTATTGGTCCTGATTTGGCTCGGAAGAGTCTGCTGGACCTAAAGCAATAATCTTGTATTGTATTGTATTGTATTGTATTGAGAACATTTATGTGCATTACATTACATTATATTACATGATCGTTGTTTTAGGTCCAGCGGACTCTTTTAAGCCAAATCAGGACCAATTTCTGTGAATGGGAAACTGGAGATTCTGAGGAAGAACAACAATGAAAGTAGATACAGAAGTTAGTAGAGCTACAAGTCCACCCTTCTCCAAATTGTCTTTTGTTGGACGTTTTTTTATTTGTACTACCTAGTGCTGTGATTACGCAATGTATTTTATATATCAACTGCTATGAAGCTAGAATAAGCCATCTCTCCTCTCTCTAGCACCCTTTGTTGTACCAGAAATATTTATTGTGTTCACTGCATTGTGAACAAGACCGAAGGAGGTGATCTCTGTCTGCCCAAGTCCAGTAGACACATAAACATTCCCTTAACGAGCACGTAAGATTTCTTGTGGTTATATCGTGGATAATACTGTCTGACTCTTTGACGATTCTTCTGCGGGAGTAGAATTGGCTCCTAAAACCTAACACTCGGGGCATCCACTATACAAATGAAGGAGAAGAAGAGTATTGTGAAACTCTAGTACATCTGTTACCAATTATTTCTATCGTTGTATTTTGACTAGTCGCAATAAAAGAAGGGGAATTTTTTTGGGTTGTCTTTTAAACAATCCAGTGAGGTACAACAAGTTTTAAAATACCAGTAGAAATGAGGAGAAGAATCGGTGAAGAAGAAGAAACAAAATAAGAAGGGGTAGATGGTATGAAATGATTATTACTGTGCGCACGACGACCAGCTTCAAAAGGTTGTAAGATTTTAGCTGAATGCTTGAACTTCTCAAAATCAGTTCAGTCTAGTCGTGTCGTCAATAATAAAATCACTACGAGTGCGTCCTTCTTATCACAATGCATGATGAATCAGAATATAGCAAAAACATTCCATATCATTTTTTTGTGTGCCTACAGTTCGTTTAAGCAGGATACCTTTTAGAACTGACAAATTCCTAAATAATCATTATAATGTATGGCTTGGATCATGCTTTGAACTGTATTGTATTCAGAGAATCCTATCACACTCTTCGCAATCCCATAATTAAAGGCTCCATATGTATCTGACGTTTGGCCAACCCGTACTCGCCTAAAAGTTCTTCAGGTGGCAGCTCAAACTTCGGGATCATCACAGACATAACAATTGGTAGTCAAGGTCTCAGGTGTATTACCAGACACTGATAGGATCTGTTTGCCGAGCCCAATCTATGCTATTTATCTGTCTGGTTAGTCCATCCAGACTATTTTGTACTTTGCTGAAACTCCACTAGTATATGTCGTGAATAATATCAATAACGAAGATAATATAGCCAGAACATAGCAGAATAATTTGCAAGCCAAAAGACGGACACAATCTGTTTCCCTAAAATCTATCCGGAAATCACCTAGTGGTAACCTGGTATTTACAGACATGCAGTTAAATCAAATTGTAAGGAACTTCCATACATATAGCAGGCCCTAGTCTTTGCTTTGAGCAACACAACAGTCAAAGCTTAATGCTTCAAGATGACCTGACTGTTATTGACCAGTTAGCTGACAATCTGTTGGGCGATCTCCCAGTACCCAGTGATGAGGGAACCCCTCCTGCTAAACGTCCATTAATCGATGCTTTAGCATGTACGCGGTAGATACCTCTTGTAGTTATTTGTGCACAGGTAAGCGATCGTGTGCTTTACGAGTCTCATGTAATGGAGAGAGAGATGGAGAAAGAAAGAGAGAGAGAGAGGGAGGGGGTTGGGGGGGGGATAAAGATAATCATTGTAATGTACTTTTCATGCAGATATGAATGTGATGTCTCACACAATAAACGATGCCATTGCATGGGTACAATGCCTCCATTATACCAACATCTTCGACTTTAAAGTGTACGCAGGCTTGCTGATAAAGTGCTATCATTGACTGTTGCTTGCTCTTAGTTCTCTGCATAACAGTATAAAAATGTCATCTTCTTATTTACCAATAGTGATACCACGGAGGGTATGGTGATACAATGTGGTGATTGTGAGAGGTCAGGGACGTGATTCTACCAATTAAGAGGTCTCCAGGCTTTATGATGACCATTCAAACGGCTAAAGGATAGTGTCTATCACTTACCTGAGCTGGTGAACGGATCAGTGGCGTCTGACCATAGGAAACGGAATTTGTGTTGTTCAATCCATATAGTCATGCTAATAATAAGTGTTACAAATCTGAGTGAACTTGCAATTGATATAGAAAATAGCGTAACAGATTGTTTTTGTTTTTTTTAAAACCGGTACGTGAATCACAGGAAATTCACAGTTGTCTGTTCGCTGGAGTCTGCTCTCTGGCGTCTGTGCGCGTGTGTGTTTGTGTATGTGTGTGTACGCGCGCGCCCCATTAGAAGGATATAGCGAACTCAAAAAACCTTTTCCCCCAGAAGGATACACAGAAGCACAATAACACATCATAAAACTGTAATGTTCCGTCGAAATTCTTATAAAACCGTACCCGTTTAGATCTACCTACAGTTTTGCAATATTTTAGTTGTTTAGTCCGTTCATGGTTTTTAACTTGCATTTTTAACAGTTATTATTCATAAACAAATGTGTAACTTCAAACCCAAGCTTATTGCTCTTACCATTTATTAAATACTTTTTTAAAGCTACAAAGTATTCACATCAACTTTTTTTTTCTTCACATTTCTTACAATCGCAGTTTCTGGTATAAGAATCAGTCAAAGTGCTGCCATTAAAATATCTTCTTAATAAGAGCAGTTCGGTTGCAGCTCGTTACACGCCGGTGCAGCGCTCAAGATGCAGAACGGTACTTTAAGTGCATGTTATTATTATCACAAAACGTAATACATCCGGATGTGCAATCTCAGAGAACCTGAGGCTTCTACTCTTGTACAACATATATTTTCGTGCTAGTTTAGTATAGGTTTAGTGACATACCAATCCTCTGGAAATCACTCCCCCAGTCTGGTTTTTGCATAGTTTATCATGTTGCTTTTTAAATAAAATCTGAATGTTATAATATATAACCGGAAGTGCATTCCCGAGCTGCTAGGTTCTTTGTGGTAAAGTTACGATGGGCGGGAGGCAGGGTTGGAAGCGAAAATATTGCACCAGACAATCAAATAATTATCAACAATATTTATTTAATCTTTATTTATTTAATCGTTCTTATATAGCGCTTTTCCAGCTCAAGAGCTGCTCAAGGCGCTGGCCGATACAGGATCTAACTCAAGCCGCCCGAGACGCCCACCCGCAGCCTTTGGGCGCATGGTCTGACACCGGACAACTGAGCACAATCCTGGGCAGCCAGGGATGGGGGAGAAGGACCTTGGTGCATGCTGGGTGTGTTCTTGTCACCGGCACTCACCCGTCTAGGACATGAGCGTCAGGATCTTTAAAGTCCGTTATGATGGAATGTATGCGACACAGACTAGACCTCGGTTTATACTCTCATCCGAAGGAGTAGGAAAACAGGAGTAAAGTGTCTTTCCCAGGGACACAACACAATGGCCCGGCCAGGGCTCGAACCCGGGACCTTCCGATCCGCAAGCCGAAGCACTACCATTAGACCACAGTGCCTCCAATATCAAGTTGTTCTAAAATTCAAGGGAAATTATTAACCCAAGAATAGTTGTGAGGCAAGCTAATCTGAAACAAGGCAAGAATTTCCTATGTTAATAAAGCAATCAATTTTTTGACCAATTGTTGTTTTTTTTTTTTTTTTTTTTTTTTTTTTTTAAATAGGCCTCATTCTGAGTTCGGACAATTACTTTCAAAGCGATTTCGAGAATCGCAAACGACTGTTACGACCAATTAAGAACCAAAATGATGAAGACGATTACGAACCAATATCAAATACCGACTTCTATTCACCCCAGCTTCTGTACTTCTATAGTAGCGCAGAATACTATTGCCTAAACGTTGTGATTTCAAATACTTCCCATTGATCTGAAAGTTACATTACATGATTATTGCTTTAGGTCCAGCGGACTCTTCCGAGCCCAATCAGGACCGGATCTGAAAGTTGCTTCTTACCATTCCCATTCACACCAGATGTAAAGAAATCGGGGTGTCCTTTCCAAACAACACCTTCTATATGTCAATTTTTTTCTAAGCATTTTGTATGGTCAGTGCTGATTTAAAATATGCTCATCAACGGAAAATCAGGTTTAACCGAATAATCCTCTTGACCCCAGGAAGTGAACAAACCACGCTCGGTATCAAGTTACCTGCACTCTTCGGAAAGTCAATACGTCAAAGCAAATTCTTCACTGCGACCACACACGTGAAATACGGAAAAAGAGTTCAAAAGTTGAAGTTCAAAGAGTTCAAGGACGAATGTGCGTCAACAGATGAAGGTCGTATCAAAAGGGAGAGAACAAACAAATGGTGAAAGCCGTGTAAACAGACAATAGTTATCCAGACTAAATCGAACTGTTACTTGGTAATTATAATCTGCCTCCTTTGATAGTCTAAAGATTGCATTGTTGATTGTTTTGCCAAATGGATTCATTAATTAATATCTGGTTTTTGTTGAACAAAATTGATGTTAAAACAATAGAAAACAGAAAATAAGTAACAAGAGAAAGAAAAAAAATATAGGAGAAAAACAAAAAGGATTCATTTTGTGTCAACCTGCGTATTATTAAGCTTGAGGTGCGTGCGACCTGCACGCGAGGACCTCGCATTCACAGTACAAAAAAAATAGGTTAAAGTCAAGACAGAACTCTAGCCATATGTTTGACGTTCCCTTGCAGCTAGTTTGCACGCTGTGTAACTCTAGGGATCACTGTGCCATTTAAAAATCTTTCGCCACAAGGTAATACTTGTAGAAATAGAATGTATGTATAAATTAACCTCACCTGATGAAACATTACATTACATTATTATTGCTTTAGGTCCAGCGGACTCTTCCGAGCCAAATCAGGACCGGACAACCCCCGATCCGCATAAAAGATCTGCTGAAACAACCCTAGTGGTAAAACCGAAAGCTCTCCACCAGCTAGTCACTTTACAATAAAGACATCCCACGCAGGGGACGGCTGAGGCTTCACCCCAACTTATCGAACCCCCGTTTACAAAAACAAAATAGAATACAAACATCATTATAAATTATCAACAAAACACATACATATAAAATGCCTACATTGCTAAATAATAACATCATAGGAAGCCCTATTGACCACCTGGCAGAAAGCGTCCAATATTCCCAAGCTGATCCAACAGACCTCATACACAAACAAGGAGTCTTGTCCCGGAAGAGTTTTAAAAAAAAAAAGGAAGGAGACTGGTCTAGCGAAGAAGACGATAGTATAGCAGATTGATAGAAAAGAGCAGGAATGAGAAAGAGCAAATGAGAAAGACAGCGACAGTGGGAATTTAAAGCACTAAATTTCCAGAAAGTGGGGATACTATTTATACTGAAACCCCAGGCACCCCAACGGGGGTCCTGATGAAACAAAAAGAGAAAAAAAAACCTAATCACAATGAACAATAAAAATGGCTGAAAGAAATATAACAACCTTGACTAAAACAAACATTTAAAGAATGATTGAATGACTCCTTCATAAGTCGTCTGAATGACTCACACAGATTTTTATCCATGAAATCACGGACGGTCTTCAAAACATACTGGGCTGATTTTGATCAATAAGTAATTCAAAAACAGTTACCCGATAAGACTAGCAAAGTGGCGGACCCCAGCTGTATGTTTTGTGTCAACAGATCAGGAACGGACAGACCAGAGCCAACCATCACCCACTGAGATCATGAGGGGAAGCAAAACACCCCCGATCATATCATATCATACCCAATACACTCACTGAGTATAGAGAGCTTGCTGGGTTCTTTCTACTGACGAATCTGTCTCAGTCCAAGCTAAGCCTCAGCAGACTAATACTCGTTGTCACGAATTGGCTAGTTTTAACTCTGCTCATTGACTATTCAGCATGTGTAGTCATTGTAACAGTAGAGAGTCAGTGTAGTACACATCAAGCAATTAAATTACAGCACACTGCGAGCCTGAGCCACACACACAGCGCAGTGACGTCAGCACTTGAGTTTTGAATCGGACCGTTGGAACCAATGGGAGAGCTTAGGCAAAGTGGTTGGAGCCAGTTTGACTGGGTCCAAACCACGCACAGTTTTGGTCAGTTGGGAGTAATACACCGAAGTGTTAACAGCTAGAAAGCTGGCAGAGAAATCTCTCCACACATAGACCAGGAAGCAGGACTTAGGAATCTTAGAATTCTCTCAAGTCATCACGGGCCTGAACTTGTCAAACAGGTAAATGAACACCCTTCTGTTTCATCGTGATATATTTATATTATTGTTGCAATTATGTTTGTGGAATTTGCTATGCATAAATGTGAATTATTAATCCGAATTTGCCGTACCACGTGGAAGAGCCGACCACGAGGCGAAACACGACCGGTTACGCCGCCATGTTGCATCCCGTACGGAACCACTGTTGTTTAACTTATATGTATGTTTGCAGACCAGTGGCTGTACCACGGAATGTTTATAATATTATTAATTCTGTATGTGTATAGTTAGCCACGTTTGATATTTATATATGTATAGGAATTTAGAGTGAGATTCCAGTGGAACCCGGAAGTAGCAGAATGTTCGTCGCTTATGTATAGAGATGTGGAGCTATCACTGAGGGCTACTTTGGCTTTCAGTGAGACGCTCTGCACAAACCGATTATTCAGGGTTGTGCAGAATTTCGTCTCTTATATTACAGACGAGCAGGCGAGCTATCCCGAGCTATCCCGTGCGCACAACTCCACAGAAACGACGAGTTGTCTGCGTAACCTCTACCGCACAGGTCGGAGAGAGTTACCCTGGATCACACCCTACAAGACCCCACAGCGTGGCAAGGGAACCCAACTACACAACTACACAGGTGCACCTGAAGCTACCTCACAGAAGGACTTCGACCGCACCACCTAGCAGTTAAGTGTAACAACATAGGTGCACTTAAACTGATCGGAAACAGGACCACAGTAGTCCAACTCTTCAGAAACTGTAAAACGGACCACAGTAGTCCAAATCTACATGAGATATACTAGCAAGTGCCCGATGAAGATAGAACAGCTGCATAGACTATCAGCGATCGAACTATTAGCATTGAAAGAGACTTTTTTAAGTTAGATTAGTACTTAGAGAATCTTGTATAGAGTAGAAGAAATAAATGTGTGATTTTAACTGTTATCAAGTGGCTGGACTACATATGATTCATAGCCGTGTGAAAGCTAGTGTGACAGTATTCTTTTACCATTTTTCTATCTATTTCTGTACCCCAACCTTAACACAGAACGAGCTAAACAAATAAATTTATTAAAGTAATTCATAGGGTGACTTACTAGCAGTTCCCACCGAATAAACGTGAGGGTCCATAATTCCATTGTGCAGAGCCCATAAACCCCACGTGACACTTTAATTGGCGAGCCTAGCCAGGATCTGTGTATAATAGGAATTGGGTATAACCGGACCTAAGTACAATAAAATTAGATAACAGTAGGAGTAGTAGAATAACTTAGAATACTTGTAACAAACACTGATCAGTTGTGGTGCACTATTCTTTAGTTAAAAACTTTTTTGCTTCAATTATTTTTGTGCCTGTATGTTGCATTGTTCTTTTGCAGGTTTTGCTTAAATAACTGTTGTATGCCATTTGACTCTTGTTTTATTCTATTATTGATTGCAAATTTTATGGTCTTTGCATTGTTGTTATTGAATTGCAATATTGCTAGTGTTTTGGTATTCCACTTGATTCAGAGGTTGTTCATAGACACGTTTGGCAATGTCGGACCCAGTGGCCTTGAGATTGCGTTTCAAGGAACTAGGAGAAGCTTTACACTTAGCAGGGGGAGACCTAATTGCGTATATAAATGCAGAGGTAGAGAAACAGGAGGCTAAGGCAGAGAGAGCAGCAGAGAGAGAACAGAAGAAACTTGAAGCAGAACAGAGAAAAGCAGAATTAGAAGCAGAGCAAAAGAAATTAGAACTAGAAGCAGCAAGAGAGCAGAAGAAACTAGAATTAGAAGCAGAGCAGAAGAAACTAGAGCTAGAAGCAGAACAGAAGAAGGTAGCAGCAGAGAGAGAAGCAGAAGTTAGGAGGTGGGATTATGAGCGAGCAGAAAAAGAAAAAGAGAGGGCAGAAAAAGAAAAAGAGAGGGAAGAAAAGGAAAAAGAAAGACAGCATGAGTTAGAGCTAAGAAGATTGGGATCAGGAGCTTCAAGTTCTTCCTCAACCCCTTCCCACTCAGATCAGCTAGAGGTAGCATCCAACCCTGTACAAGGAATGTCATTTCCACTGGGGACATTCAATGAGAGAGAAGAAGGTCTAGATCTCTATCTGACTAGGTTTGAGCGTCTAGCAACAGAGTATAAACTAGATCCCACTCATTGGTCTTTTAAGCTTAGTCAAGGGCTTAGAGGAAAGGCTTATGACATCTACAGTAAGCTACCGACTGACAGAGTGACTGACTATCACAAAGTAAAAGAGGCACTACTAACGGGATTCGAACTAACAGGAGAATGCTACCGGCAAAAATTCCGCACCAATCGGAGAGTGAAAGGAGAGAGCTATGCGCAGTTCGCGGATTGGTTGTCCACAATGCTGGATAAGTGGATTAGCCAGTCAGCCACGGCAAAGACGTATGATGGACTGACAGAACTGTTAGTATGGGAACAGCTACGGGAAACCATGACCCCCGAGCTGAGGACATTCTCAGTAGAACAGGGCGCGGAAAGACTGGAAGATCTGGTCAAGGTCGCAGATAGGTACGTGGCCGCACACGGAGAAGCCAAGAGCTTCAGGCGAGACCTAAAGCCTAACGGGAAAGAGGCACAGAAACGAAGCCCTAACCGAGAAGAGCGCACCGCGAATAAGCCGAATAACCCCAGACCTGGGCAAAATAAAGGACCCAACACGGAATTCGGGAAAAGAGGTCCCGCAGAACAGAGACGGTATTGCTCGTTCTGCAATAGAAACAATCACTCCACCGCAGAATGTTTCAAGTTGGCCGCACAACGTAGGGAAGAGCGCGAAAGCCGGCCAGCGCACAGAGTTCTAACTCAAAGTAGCGGTAACAAGCCACACACAATCGGAGATCACCCATCGGTGACAGACACGGTCAAGGTCAACGGAAAAGAAGCGAACTGTCTGTATGACACAGGTCTATCATACGACGCGATAGTTAGCGAAGCTCTTGTATCGCGCGCGGACTTGACGGACAAGACAGTCGACTTACAAGGAGCAGACTTGACGAAACCGACGACTACTTGCCCAATAGCTTGGATAGAAGTAGAGAGTAGGTACGTCACAGGACGAATCCAAGCAGCTGTTTTACAGAAACCCCTGTATGATCTAGTGCTAGGTTGTAGGTATGTGTTCTTAGGCACGCCCCCCAAAACTGTAGAGATAGCTGCAGTGCAAACCAGGGCCCAAGCTAAAACCCAACCACCCCAGCCCGAGTTCGCTCCGAATCCAGGACTCGAAGAGATCAAAACAGCACAGAAAGAAGACACCTCGATAGCGAAGTGCTTCCAGAAGCTACCCAAGGCGCACACACCCCCGCACAAGGGAGACTTCTACATGGAAAAGGGAGTTCTACATCGACAAGGAGATGGAGATCACACCCAACTAGTACTACCAGCCACCCTTCGAGCCCAAGTACTAGAATTAGGCCACAGCATGCCACTCAGCGGACACATGGGAATTGGAGCCACAGTGCAGAGAATCAGCGCACACTACTATTGGCCAGGAATCACGGAGGATGTCAAGCGCTACGTGAAATCTTGCCACCAATGTCAACGATATTCCCCGCGACATCACACCGTACCAGTTACCTTAGGACCATCAGTAGTAGTCGGCGTGCCATTCCAGCAAGTCTCAGTAGACATAGTAGGACCACTGCCCATGACCAAGAAGCGGAACAGATTTCTACTCACACTCGTCGACGCATGTACGATGTGGTGCGAAGCAGTCCCGTTGCCAGCGATCGACACCAAGAAGATTGCAGATGCACTCATCGCCATCTTTACCAGAGTCGGATTCCCGGACAGCATTAGAACGGACAACGGATCTCAGTTCACCGGCCGCCTGATGCAAGACGTGTTCGAGTTGATACAAGTTCATCACATTCGCACACCACCATACCACCCAGCCAGCAACGGACAAGTAGAAAGACTGAATGGAACCCTTCTCACCATACTCAGGAAAGTCGCCGACGACAATCCAGAAGCGTGGGACACCTACGTGAATGCGGCACTGTTCGCATACCGAGAAACGCCCCATGCAGCCACAGGCTACACCCCGTCAACATTGCTATTCGGCAGACCTCTCGCAGGGCCGCTAGAAGCCCTACGCAGAAGTTGGACGGAAGCCAAGATAGACGACACACCAAGAGGTGCCACCAAGTACGTCGCAGACCTGCAGGAAACCCTCAAAGCAACGTGGAAGAAAGCTGGTGAAGCACTGAAGAAGGCAAGAGCCCGTCAGGCGAAGTACTACAACCGCCACGCGAAGGACAGAGAACTGCAAGTCGGCGAGCAAGTGCTACTCTTACTTCCAAGTGGGACCAACAAGCTGGACATCGCTTGGAGAGGACCGTACCGGGTGACTGCCAAGAAATCCAAGACAGTCTACCAAGTAGAGGTAAACGGGAGAGCCCGATACCACCACATCGATCGCCTCAAGAAATACATCGACAGACCAGCGACCCCCAGCACACACACATGGCTAGCCATCGCCATCGCGGAAGAAGTTCATCCCCAACTACAACAGCATCGCCGTGCCACTGACAAATGGAACCCGGAAAATCGCCCCGGACAAAGTAGTATGGACAGCCGAATGCGAGACAGCATTCCAAACACTCAAGGACAGAATGACATCGGCGCCAGTGCTCCACCTACCCGATTGGACTCAGCCATTCGTTCTTCGCACCGACGCAAGCGACTTAGGCCTCGGAGCAGTACTGCTACAGCGCGACCCCAAGAATGCGGAGACGCTATTCCCTGTCGCCTACGCCAGCAGAAAATTGAGACCCGCCGAGACCCACTACGCCACGTCGGAGAAGGAATGCCTTGGACTAGTCTGGGCCATACAGAAATTCCAACTCTACCTGTATGGGACCCACTTCACAGTTCAAGTGGACCACCAACCACTATCGTTCCTGGCAGCCTCCAAATCCTTGAACTCTCGCCTGATGAGATGGGCACTCACCCTTCAGGCGTACTCATTCCAGATCGAGTACATACCCGGCAAAGAGAACCACGGAGCCGACTACCTCAGTCGCCATCTCGTGGAGGACACAGCAGCTGTCGCCCACCCAACACAACTAAGGGCCACAGCACCAGAATTCGTCCCCGCCCAGTAATACCCTGTCACTAGTGTCCATAGCTACCTGGCACAGCATTGCAGCTCAGGTAGAGCAACTTACTTAGTTTGTACATAGGACCCTAGGATAGTGCAGTGTTAAACTAGGCTCTGTAGTAGAAAAAGGTCGAATCCAGTAGTCATCGCCTTTTTTCAGTTGAGGGAGCCTGTCACGAATTGGCTAGTTTTAACTCTGCTCATTGACTATTCAGCATGTGTAGTCATTGTAACAGTAGAGAGTCAGTGTAGTACACATCAAGCAATTAAATTACAGCACACTGCGAGCCTGAGCCACACCCACAGCGCAGTGACGTCAGCACTTGAGTTTTGAATCGGACCGTTGGAACCAATGGGAGAGCTTAGGCAAAGTGGTTGGAGCCAGTTTGACTGGGTCCAAACCACGCACAGTTTTGGTCAGTTGGGAGTAATACACCGAAGTGTTAACAGCTAGAAAGCTGGCAGAGAAATCTCTCCACACATAGACCAGGAAGCAGGACTTAGGAATCTTAGAATTCTCTCAAGTCATCACGGGCCTGAACTTGTCAAACAGGTAAATGAACACCCTTCTGTTTCATCGTGATATATTTATATTATTGTTGCAATTATGTTTGTGGAATTTGCTATGCATAAATGTGAATTATTAATCCGAATTTGCCGTACCACGTGGAAGAGCCGACCACGAGGCGAAACACGACCGGTTACGCCGCCATGTTGCATCCCGTACGGAACCACTGTTGTTTAACTTATATGTATGTTTGCAGACCAGTGGCTGTACCACGGAATGTTTATAATATTATTAATTCTGTATGTGTATAGTTAGCCACGTTTGATATTTATATATGTATAGGAATTTAGAGTGAGATTCCAGTGGAACCCGGAAGTAGCAGAATGTTCGTCGCTTATGTATAGAGATGTGGAGCTATCACTGAGGGCTACTTTGGCTTTCAGTGAGACGCTCTGCACAAACCGATTATTCAGGGTTGTGCAGAATTTCGTCTCTTATATTACAGACGAGCAGGCGAGCTATCCCGAGCTATCCCGTGCGCACAACTCCACAGAAACGACGAGTTGTCTGCGTAACCTCTACCGCACAGGTCGGAGAGAGTTACCCTGGATCACACCCTACAAGACCCCACAGCGTGGCAAGGGAACCCAACTACACAACTACACAGGTGCACCTGAAGCTACCTCACAGAAGGACTTCGACCGCACCACCTAGCAGTTAAGTGTAACAACATAGGTGCACTTAAACTGATCGGAAACAGGACCACAGTAGTCCAACTCTTCAGAAACTGTAAAACGGACCACAGTAGTCCAAATCTACATGAGATATACTAGCAAGTGCCCGATGAAGATAGAACAGCTGCATAGACTATCAGCGATCGAACTATTAGCATTGAAAGAGACTTTTTTAAGTTAGATTAGTACTTAGAGAATCTTGTATAGAGTAGAAGAAATAAATGTGTGATTTTAACTGTTATCAAGTGGCTGGACTACATATGATTCATAGCCGTGTGAAAGCTAGTGTGACAGTATTCTTTTACCATTTTTCTATCTATTTCTGTACCCCAACCTTAACACAGAACGAGCTAAACAAATAAATTTATTAAAGTAATTCATAGGGTGACTTACTAGCAGTTCCCACCGAATAAACGTGAGGGTCCATAATTCCATTGTGCAGAGCCCATAAACCCCACGTGACACTCGTTCTGGGCCCGTATTCAGAAAGACCCGCTCGCAAACCCTTCGATAGGTTGTTTATCTCAAGGTATAGACCTTGCGGTCATTTTTTTTCTTACCTTAGGATTGGAGAAAACTGCCGGTAAACTTAGTTCGGTATTCAAAAAGGCCTACCTGACGCATGGGCTCTCCTCCAGCTAAATTTGAATCCCCATCTATTACGCATGTGCTCTTCGATAACAACGACACAACCGCTTCCATAGCAGACGACGGATCACAAGAAAAGAAAGAAGAAAGCAACTTTTCCCATCGAAAATTTTTATTTTTATTAGAATTGAAAGAGGAAACCAAAAACATTTTACTTACGTACTTCGACTTGGTTATTAGTCTACCATTAAAAAAAAGAATTTTTCGGCAGTTTTACTGCCACTAGCATAGCTAGAACTTTAAACCTAGTGCTAAACACACAGTTGCAGTGCAGGAAGAAGTGACAGTGCCGGTTCGCATGTTGCAACTCCTCTCCTACTTCATCCACAGTTCGCACGATGTTGATTCTTCGAAATTTCTAGCAATGTTCGACATCAAGTATATCTAGAAGATTTCATCGGTCCCGGAAGACAATGTTCCTTCGTCTATCGGTCTTATCAGTTCGATGAAGAAGACAATAAAACAAACAAACAAACAAACTGGCCGTTTGGCCGAGTGGCAGGGCAGTTTCAACTTCTCTGAATACCAGTCGTCCAAACCAGCGGAAGGTAAAGATGTTACCCCTCCTCATGGTAAATTACCAGCGGGTATTGCCTTTTCTGAATACGGACCCTGATCCATTCATCATACCCACAGAGATCAGAACAAAAATAACACAGGCATACCCGATGCCTTATTGACACAAGGATATAAAATTACTGCTTACTTCTCTAAGAGTTCAATGAAAGGTGATCAGGATTAGTTACAAATAAATCATTTTTATAGAATCTCGAAATTACTATTAATCAGTATCATCTATTGTTAAAAAAATTACTACTACTACTACTACTACTACTACTACTACTACTACTACTACTACTACTACTACTACTACTACTACTACTACTACTACTACTACTACTACTACTAAAACAAAGAAGAAAAAATGCTGGTTTAATCTGTCGACAAATCAATATGTAGAATCTTTGAACTAATATTGATCAGTATCCTCTATTGTAAAAAAGAGAAAAATAGGCTATTGAATAACAGTTGTTTTATAATCTGTCGACATTTTACGCAGGGATTATCGGCGAAAGACAGTGGAAAAATATACTGTGAACAATATCATGCAATCCATAGAGGTAAAGCAGTTTAACACTTACTATGGTATTATTCATTTAAAAAAAAAGCTTCGATTATTTTTGATGGCGACTTTTTCTGTAACTTAAAATAATTTTAAATAAATAAATAAATATACGAATAAACAATGTTCAATTGTCACAATTGCCAGCCAGCTCGTTTTCCTCCATACTTTCTTCTCCTTCTCCTTCTCCTTCCTAAAATCGTTCTCTGCTGTATTATTAAACAGATGGAAACGAAAGCAAGATATTGTTCTTGTAGAACACCGTCAGAGCTGCCCGACCCAGAGTTTCTTCTCTATGGATCTAATAAATTTGGCGTAAAAGACTTGGTAGCCACTCGAACAGCGTCGTAGATTCATAAATATTCATAAACTGTGCTAATCGAGTTGGGAACTTGACGGGTACCCGAAAACCTCCTAGGAGGGCACAAGGTCGGGGTGTATGAATAGGCTTTGAGTGGCACCCCAAAACAAAGAAAAATACTGTTGTGGAGATGGGCTATAGGTATTAGATCTCCAGTATTCTGTTATTCGGAGATCCTATCTAGTTCAGTCTAATCTCATACACTGTATTATTCTAACCTGGGCGGGGGATACCCTTCGATATTGGAGTAGTATAGAGCGGTGTGTGAGACATTTGTCAATATTGGACATACGATAGGGTTCATAAACCCTTGTAATCTTCCTGAACACACCGTCACTCACAGGTAAGCGGTGTCCCCTGTCACTTTCATGTCGAGATCTACGCCGCAGTGGTCCTACTAAACCATAAGACAAGTGTGTCAATAACTATAGCACGTGAAAGCAGTAAATCCAAGAAAACCGAATCAGTAAGCTCAATGACTTAAGACATCGAACCCAACAGGGTTAATGCGTGGACATCCGTCGTGTCTTGTGCGATTGACCAAACCAAGCATCAGGGTCGATTTGTTGCAAGCTCTGATACTTCCACGGGTATAGTCAGTACCCTGGTGCTAAATTTCTGTTTTCTAACCTACACGACACATTTCTGAATCAACGAATCGTTGAACTAAAAATGTGTTCCCCATTCGAACGTCGAATTTCTCATTCAAATAGTATGGTATAATAAGGTATTTGTCATGTGCATGGGACCTTACGATCATTGGTCTTCGTTTCTGACACTCACTGTGGCGTCAATCTTCGTCTTTTGGCAAGCTACTGTCAAACTGAATGTTTAAGAATACACCAGTTTGGTCTGCTGTATCAGTCACTGAATATACATAGCCAATAGGTCCCATGCTTCTGATTTAATCGCACAAGTCTTTGCTAACAAAAATTAATGTGACAACTCTTACACTCCTCCTTTCACCTCAACCCACACCACAATCACATACACAGACTACAGATTAAATTGTTATATTTTGGTATCCTTCATACCTGCTTTTGAAAAGAGAGAAAAACATACTGCATTATGTTTCCACAATGTCAAATTGGCTATTCATATTTTACACACAAATATTACACAATGGACGAGTACAGAATGTCATAAAATGGACGAGTACTATCAGTACAAATCACAATCGTCCTACTTCTTACTGTAACAACAGCTAAATATAATGTTATTATGGATCTTGTGGAATAATTCGCATCAAGATGCATCTGAACTGTCTTAGGAAAAGTGCTTCTTGCATAAAGCACATGTAAACATATTAGAGATGAAAGCTCGCTGTCAGTTGGACCCCTAAATGTAAATTCATGGTTCAATCTGTTTCCCCAATGTCCATTACCAGGCAGTTTAATCGAGCGCCGCTCAGTGACCACTCGGCCGCTGTTTAGCAGACAGCCATTAGGATCGACTCCGGACAGCCAGTAAACAACCATCAAACCAATCGACTTTTATCAGGCCACAGCGTATACTTGTTGGTCTTTGATCAGAGACCCAATTCTTTCTCTGTGCAGAATGGACTTTTGTGTCGTTTGCTGGACGATGGTATGCTACATGTATTGTAAAAGTCTGAGGGTACTATAGGCTCTGATACTTATCGTGAGTCATTGTGTTCACTATTATTTACGTTTCTATTGTTGTCTGTACCTACTCAATGCTGTTTTTTGTTTTGTTCCTAGAATGAAACTTAACTAGTTTTCAGTAGGGCGGCAGACTTCTTTCATTCGAATTAAGTTTAGCCCCATGCAATTTTACAACAGAAGGTGATGCTCTTGCAGCAAAAATCATAATCGATCGTGCACAGCTACCCAGCAGGAGAGTGCGCGAATTTTCATGCACTATGAGAACATATTACTATCGTTGATGCAATTCTATAGCAGAAAATAAAACGAATGCACAATGAAAGTATAAGAGCACGTTAACTCAAAACGAAATTAACTTCATCCCACTGGAAGGCGCCCTTTGTCAAACGTCAACAATGCAGAGTTAAACAAGTGGATTAGGCAGGTCTAGATATGGCGGCACGACGAGCATCCCCGTCCTCGGTCCGATGGCGGTGTCTTTGATCTAGTAGCAAAGGTCGGAGGAACCTTTGTCAGGATTTATTAGGATCGCAGAATAATAATATAATAATAATTTGAGACCTTGTGACTCTAAATATATATTAGAGACACTGAGTAACCGAAACAAGGATGAGAAACGTGATGGAAAGAGCTTTCGCTGAAGATGGTGAATAGCACCTGAGAAGCTCTGTTTACCCTGCTTGTATTCTACCTGCTTAGTTCCAACTCATCTATGATACTCTGTGCAATGCTGTTAGTGAGCAAACAAACTGAAAACTACGATCACGGCGGTCCACGCGCACTGACCAGTTATAAAGTTCTAGCCTCAGCCACCCGTTTCATAGGCAAGTAGTGGACATTAATGCATATTGCCTTTGCGATAAGTGAACATTCTTTGCGGAGAATGCAAAAATGATCTCAAAAACAGTGGCAAGTTTCGATGTTTGCAAAGTGATGAGGATGTGGTTGTTTTGATGATGAGGATGAGAGGAGTAGGAGGAAGGGACGATGCCGAAGACGAGGAAGGGAACCAAGACGAGGAGGACGACGACGATGATGATGGATGATGATGATGGATGATGATGATGATGATGATGATGATGATGATGATGATGATGATGATGATGATGATGATGATGATGATGATGATGATGAAGATGATGATGATGAATACAGTGCCTTTTTCTGGGCTGTCATGTTAAGGCGCTTAACGAAGGAAAGTTATTGTAGCTGCAGCGGATAGTTTCGTAGGAAGAATACAAGATTTTATCCCTAACAAAGTTAGTAAGAAAATACTCAGTAGAACAACCCTACTGCCATAGGTGAAAGTTATATTGTACCGTTCAGAACCGGTACTCCATTGAAACAGTATTTTAAGCATCCCTGAAGGTACAAACTCTTGTCATATCAACACAAGAGGCGCCGAGTCGCACGCACTTGGTAAAATCCAGGCCAGGCAAGGCAAAAGTTGAATTCCAGGCCCTTCTTTAGGGGGGTAGGTTATCAAGCAAGTGTTGGTCTATGTGCTTGTCACATTGTCGAGTAAAGAAAGCAAGAGCAATGCTGAGAGGCTTTCTCCAACCTTCAGCGCAAGTTACTTGATGGTCCCCATTGTGTGCCCCTTGTAATCAGTGTTTCAAATGTCAACAGTCAACAAGGAGCATGAGAGGGTTTTTGCTGGAATAGTAGGGATCACTAATTTAGCCCTTGGAATCCCTTTGTGGTAAGCCTCTTTAAGAGTTTGTGCCAGGACAAAGGGCGAAGTTTAAGTCACCTTCAGTTAGAAGCAAGCGACGGAAAGTGGAGGAGTTATGACTGCTATAATAAGTTGATAATAATAAATTAATATAGTAGTACTGGAATAGTACATGTGTTTTCGTGCCATTCGTTCATCTCAAATATAGACCAGAGAGAAAGAGAAGAAGAAGAAGCTGGGATCATACCTTCATTCTTCTATAACATTATTATGAACTTTTTATTTTTTCTGTACAGATTCTCCCTTACATTCTTTCAAACTTTTTCCTGCATAGATGCACAATGCGAAAAAAACAATATAATTTTCACTTGTAGATGAATAAAGTGATTCCTATTTTTGATTCCGATAGCTTCAGACGGCCGAGTTCTCAAGCGAATGAAACAACGCTTATCCAGGTCGTACGGAACTTTCGCCCGGGTTGAGCAAGATCAAAATTGTTGGCCGTGCGAACGATTAAGGGATCGATAACCGGACCCTAGGGTCAAAGACTCCCAGGGTCACTTTCTACCACCGAACCCAGGGCCCTATCAAAGAGCGATTGACGCACCGGTGCCAAACGTCTGCATCGACTGTACACGTCCCCCAAACAGGCCAGAACGTTTTAACACTAATGACCGCACCATGGAAAGCTAGTTCATTCATGTACTAGGACTGGAAAATGAGGATATAATTCACTAAATTTAGAGCTTGATTTTCACTCTGTATCAGACTTATGCATAACACGGTTAGCAATGCATTCACAACATTTGACATTAGTGAACACAAAAAAACAACAACTATATTGTAGTTTGCAAAAGGTTTTAACACATTCGCTGCAGATATCCATTCGATGTTGGATCTTTTGACATGTCTTGAGCAACTTTCTACCTGAAGTATGTAAATACACATAAAATTTAAAATCCAGTCCAGTTAATATATGTTTTTTGCTAAAATGCTTCTTCGGGAGTTAAATGCTAACCGGATGTTTGTATAGAGTTCTACTAAATCGTCTTAATGACAAACTGCTATTTGTATTGTCCAGCGTTCCATACACTTTCCCTGCACTGGTGTTGTCCACCTTATCACTTTGTGAGTAATCGGCTGCTCAGATGCCAATACACATCAGGCCCAGCTTTGTAACCTATACCCACTTCCCATACATTCCCTGTGACACATAATAAAATGGAGAAAGTTCGTTCATGTTTTTTTAATGCTGAAAAGGGGTATTCTCTTAATGCTGGAAAGAGGTATCTGCTAGTTCTCTCAGCCTTCTGTGAGTTGTTGTGGTATTAAAACGCTGAAAAGTTCAGTTAGTACGAATGCTAGTGTGCTTGAATGCTTCTAAAATGACTTTCATTGTAGAATCAATAGTGCGCTTGAATGCTTATAAAATGACTTTTATATTAGAATCCATTAAGATAGATAGCATATTCTGATTCACAACGAATGAACACAGATAAACTACACTTACTAAGAAGGTCCAAATCGCAATAGTATTAATGTCATTGATATTGATATATTTCATTTTTCTGCAACAGTTAAATGCAGCTCTTGGTCCTGATTTGGCTCGGAAGAGTCCGCTGGACCTGAAGCAATAACCATGTAATGTAAATGCAGCAGGCTTCTCTGTTAAAATCAAAATAGTTGTGCGGTAAACTGTTCTAGTTAATCCATAAAGGGAGAAGTTAAGGAAAAAATGTCCGTCCCCTTCCATCGCCCTCTCTCCACGCACCCACCACTTTCATTTCTTTGAATTCACTAACCTCACACGACAAATGTGCGGTTTTGCCCAACTAGGCTGTAAATAATGAGTATACTCTACAATATCCCCAATTTCCTCAAAGCTCTCCCGGGTCTAGCCCGAGCCACGGGGTCGGTCGTTGAGACAAACAGGAGAAAAGCCTATCACCGTCTCGGGCCCCCTTATTCCCTCATTTGTAACCGCTTTTCTACCCGAGGTGCCAAATCAAATCCTGGCTCGTCAATGTGCACGGCGACTGTACTAGGCACAGCGTTAACACTCAGAGTATGAAACATTAAGAACGGTCTCTGAACTTTCCTATTTCTTATTTCTTCCGTCTCCAGCGGTAAAATAGAGAATATGCAGATGTGAGGAGAGACTCAACTACAATTTATGTGTTCAGTTTCAATTTAAAATACGAAGGCATTGTTCTTACATACCGCCCTTACAGCTCAAAGAGATGCTTAAGGTGCTGGTTGTAATCTGAATCGAACTTAAAAGGCAAGCAGTCCAAGACGTAATCTCGCTGCAGCAAGTGCTCTGACGTTCGCCCAGGATAACTGAGCATCCTCGATCGACCTAAATGTATGCGCCATTGTTTATTTAACCTGACACATGTAAATCGATAGGATTACCAGGCTCAGTTGCCTGCCAATGAGGCAACATTAGAGGTTGTGAAATATTGTGCAAGGATTATTTCCATGAAGACGACTCTCGTGAAACAATTGCTGTCATGGTCGAGATTAGAGCCCCGGCGAAGCTATTTATAGCTAGCCTGGCTGAACTAGCTTCAAAACCTAAAAGCTTTGGTTGAGTCGGTGTGGATTCGATCCCAGGTTCTTCTGCACGCAAGACGAGCGTGCTACCACTAAGCCACTCTTTTGCTCTTCTCCCTTTGGGCCGCCGCTTTAATTATCTTGAAAGCATCTGTTTGCATGAGCTCTCTATACTTTCAGTGGCGGTAAAACGCGGTACATAAGTTGAGTCTAAATTCACAACTTCTCTAAGCCTACCTTTTCTCTTAAATATCTCTTCTACTCTTGTGTTTGGTCTCTGAATACTCCGTTCTCCGCAACAATATATACTGTTAGAGAGGAATTACAAACAAAGTAGCGGCGGGAGCCATTGATGCAGTGATGGGTGCTGGAGAATTTATTACCGCTGACATTTGGCACCAGCCTCGGCGACGGCGATCCCGTCTCCCAATTTTCTGGCTGCCAGCTCTCAGCGTGCAAGGTAGCAAACCAACCAATACTGGCCCATTTAACTATACATGCAACCTAACGTCTTAATAAGGCTTATAACAAAAGTGCCAGCCCAACGCTGTAATCAGTGATATAACACAAGTGGCTACACAACATTTTATTGAGCGGTAAAGTAGAGTTGAGGGGGATGGGGGGGGGGGGGTTAAAAATCTTTTCTGCCCTCAGAGGTACAAAATCAAAGTGGCAACGACTACTCAGGTCCAATGAAGAGTTTAGCCGCTGTTTAGCGAGTGGCAGCCAACTTGTTGATTTAATCCTTTCTCACGCTTCCTGCTCCACTTTTCCCTGTTGGGCTCCGCACCCCCTCCTCAGACTAATCGACGCTCATGCAGTCTCGAACCTTTTCTACAACGGTCATCAAATGTGGCTCGTAACGTTGGCGTCTAGCGTTTATCTACTGTGCTGGCATTGATAGAGGACAATTAAAACCACGCTGCTTGATACCTAACCCTCAATTCTTTTTTTTTTTTTTAAATTATATATAACTACAACTTTGATACCAACCCATAACGAGCTACGACGATGACATCGGCCTAATATATGTTTAGCCTACATTTCTTGAAATGTTTGTTAGTTAGTTATTCATTGCTTACAGGGTCCAGCGGACTGCAAAGAGCCGAATAAGGACTGCAACTTGGCTGAAAGAGGATTCACCCCCGATCCGCATAAAAGGTCTGCCGAAACAACCCTAGTGGTAACACTAAAGGCACTCCACCAGCCGTCCACTGTACAAAAAAAAGGCATCCCACGCAGGGAACGTTGAGGCTACACTATAATTTATAGAACCCCCGTTTACAAAAACAAAATGGAATGCAAACATCATTATAAAATATCAACGAATCAAATACATATAAAATGCCTACATTGCTAAATAATAAATGTCATAGTTATTGATACCAACTATTTAAGCTTACATGTTTTCACAGGGACACCATTGTGTACGATTTCCTCCTATTCACTTCTCATCAATCAGGGTTTAAATTTACCCAGCAATCAATGCAGGATAACCAGAAATATATTCCCTATCCTATCCTGTCCTATCCTGTCCCATAACCCGAAGGTCGTAGGGGCACCACAGATGATCGTTTAACCAGCATACTCCATCTTTCTCTGTCCTCAGCAGCCCTCATGGCTTCGCTCAGTGTCAAACCAGTCCATTCTCGAATGTTGTCCTCCCACCTCTTTTTCGGTCTCCCCCTTCTTCTACCTCCTTGCACTGTGCCTTGCAGAATGGTCTTTGCAAGGCCTGATGATCTGGTGACGTGGCCATACCATCGGAGTTTCCGTTTCTTCATCACTGTGAGCAGGTCATCGTGTTGTCCAATGGCTTGTGTGATGGTCTGTCGGACTTCGTCGTTGGTGATGTGTTGGGTATAGGAAATGCACAGAAGTCTTCTGTAGCACCTCATCTCCATGCTTTGTATTCTTCGTTGGAGATCTGCTGTGAGGGTCCATGCTTCGCAAGCATATAGGAAGATGGAGATGACCAGAGAGCGCAGCAGTCTTACTTTGGAATGTAGACTGATGGTTCTGTCTTTCCAAATGGGCTTCAAATATATTACCGTTTGTATAGTGAGAATGGCCGAATAGCACTGTATCAGACAATCGGCAGACACCAGTGAGACCAATGACTCCTAGACGGTGTAGCAGTCAGCATAGCGGCTACGACTTCTGTGACATGACTGATAAGCCACACATCGGACACACAGGGGTCAATCAGATAAACTGAATGTCAAGTGTCATCTAGCGCCAGTTCACCGCTGCCATAAGCGGTAACTGCAGCTAATCAGCATGTGCCGCCCGCGCACACCTTTGAGTCTGTTTCGGCCATGAATACAGATGAAACGATGATACGATCTAAAACTGTTTTTCAGATAATTATTAGAACAGATTTCATACATAAGATATTTTAACCGGTTCGTCATTTGGCACCATTGCCAAGATAGGTTTTGAATCTTAAAAAAAATCTTTGAAGAAAGTGACATTATAAACAACATTTTGTAGTGGACGGAGATGGATTGTCTTGGAATAAATGTGTTTTCTCATCACCTCACCCACCCACCCCCTTCTTCCCCACTATTATTACTATTGTCCTTCTACTACCGCGACGCGTAGATTCAATAGAGAAACAATGGACAGACAGCGAAATGACACGATTATTATAAGCGTACACAGCTGCAATCGCTCACGATCGTAATACCGTAAGCTTAATAATAATCCTCTGTTGGCTGATCCAGGTCTCAATGTACCGTTTGTAAACAGATTAAAATTGGATTGAGCAACGATACGGGCTTAAAGCTAAGATAGAGCTGACATTGATAAAAGGATTAAGTGCCTTCAAATCGAATTCTAAAGTAATTAACGATTGCGTGGCAGTATGATACTAGATTAAAAGTAAAATGGAAGGGGCGTTACAATACAATTAGGGATAAATGCTTAACAGATTGGAAGTAATTACAAGTTGTTAGTTAGTTAGCTAGTTAGTCATAGTTCATAGGCTCCAGCGGACTGCAAATAGCCGAAACAGGACCACAGCTTGATTAATAATAATAATAATAATAATAATAATAATAATAATAATAATAATAATAATAATAATAATAATAATAATACAGGATGCTATATACGCGCCTTTCCCCAAATCAATCAGGCTCAAAGCGCGGCGATCTATACCAACATACACGCTCACCTGTCTCTTCCACCCTCACACACACCAAATACACATCCATCACTCAAACAGGTGGTGTAAAGGCAATGAGATCGCTATTAGAAGACGGAAAGAAAATCGAATTTTTATTTTTGATTTTGTTTTTATATTGACTGCATCCTGTACCATTATTGAAAGGAGGGAGGAAACCGGAGTGCCCAGAGAAAACCCTCGGTGACCTCAATAGTCTCGTACCTAAGTCAAATACGTTCGCCCCTTGCGGGAATCGAACCAGCTACCTTCGGCATAGGAAACCGGCGACTTATCCACTGCGCCACGAGGGCTCACCCCTGATCCGTATAAAAGATCTGCTGAAACAACCCTAATGGTAACACTGAAGGCACTCCACCAGCCGGTCACTTTACAATAAATGTATCCCATGCAGAGGACGCAGAGGCTGTACTCTAATTTATCGAACCCCCCTTTACAAAAACAAAATAGAATATAAACATCATTATAAAATATGAACAAAACACATACATATAAAATGCCTACATTGCTAAATCATAACACCGTAGAAAGCCCTGGTGACTATTTGGCAGAAATCGTGATGACCCAACAGATCCCATAAACAAATGAGGAGTTTGGTGAGAGTTTTCCTGAAAGAAGGTAAGTGGTCTAGCGAAGAAGATAGATTGATTGAACAGATTAGGAATGAGAAAGAACAAATGGGAATGACAGAAACAGTGGTAATTTTGTTACGTTGAAACGCGAATGGTAGTATGTCTGAAACGCGCACGATAGATCTAATCGTTTCGTTTTGCAGAGTATTCAATGATGGAGTTTATTTACCTTTGATTTGAGTTTGCATTGTTGTTGGGAGAGGCTTTGTATAACGTTGATAATTTTCGTTGGTCGATATTATTGGAGAATTCTCTGGACTTGCGTATTTACTGTCGATAGAATTTTCCCGATAAATGTCGAAGTTTGAGGGAACGTTCCTGGAATGTTTAGAAAGATGTATGACGTAAGTCAGTGATGACGATCTTTTATTTGATTGGCTGTAGTGCGTCATTCTAGTCTACCGTGTTCTAAATTGTTCAAGAAGAGAGAGAGGTTATATAATTATTTTATGTGCCGCACTGTTTTAGAGTGTTGTTGATAGCTGTTGATAGTGAGTTGGAAAGTAAAAAGTTGAGAGTGGAAAGGCGATTGAGCGATTGTATGCAGTTGTTGATGTGTGCTGAATAAAAGTGGAAAACTTCATACGTCGACTCCGTGTCTTGTTGCTGTGAGTGAGCATGCTGCGTGGATAAACGAATCAGAGTTACACCCTATCAGGACTTCAGCATCGGGGCTGAATCAAATACTGATAAAGAAAAACACCAACATCATATCGAGTGTAACAAATTTAAAGCACTAAATTTTCACAAAGTGCGGATACTATTTATACAGAAAACTCCAGCACCCCAACGGGGGGTTTAAAAGTGGTTAGTGATGGAGATTTAGCAGTAGTAGGACAAAAGTAAGAACAGCTATAGTAGCGCTAGATTATAAGGCTAGTAGTTTGCTTGGTTATTTATTGGTTGATTTTCCAGCGCCTTGAGCAGCTCTTGGTTGGAAAAGCGCTATTAATTAAATACATGATAAAAATGTTTGTTACATGTGCGCGTACACAGACACACACACACACAACCGTGTAGAAACGCCGTTGTGATTACTTTCATGAAACTCTACATACGTTACTTCGACATTTTTACAAATGTGTCCATTTTTTTAAGCTAACCCTAACCTAAACTCTAACCCTAACCAAACCCTAACCCTTAACCTAACACAGCCCTAACCCTAACGGAACAATGTTTTGACGTCAAAATAACGGGGACCGTCAAAAGAAAGTACGTAGAGGTTCAAATGTATGTCAGAATAAAGGCGTTTCTACCTAGCCACACAAACACACATATACACACACCTCTTCTCGTGAATGTTACTCCACCAATATAAATAAACACAAAAATAGTAAGGAACAATATGTGTGGATATTTCGAAGATGCCAATACATTTATTTATTTAATTTAACATATATTCACAACAGCAAGAAGGCCTACCAGACTGTGAAGCGGCTGACAAGTGTTAAACAGCCCAAAGTCTCCACTATCCAAAGCAAGTCTGGCATTTGCCTTACAGAAGAACAAGAAGTCTTGGACAGATGGACAGAGTACTGCTCTGACCTTTACAACCATACACCAAATGGAGACCCATCAGTTCTAGCATGTCCCGAGAGCAGAGAAGAAGAAGAAATCCTCCCAATTCTCCGGGAAGAAGTTGAGGCAGCAGTGCAATCGCTGAAGAAAGGGAAGTCAGCGGGAGTGGACAACATACCAGCGGAACTGCTACAAGCAGGAGGAGAAGCGATGACTGATGCTCTCACCATTATCTGTAACAAGATCTGGCAGAGTGGGGAATGGCCTACACCATGGACCCAGTCGCTTGTCATCACTCTTCCCAAAAAAGGTAACCTTCAGGAGTGTGAAAATTACCGCACCATCAGCCTCATCAGCCATCCCAGCAAGGTCCTCCTGAAAATAATACTCAACAGGTTGAAACCACAAGCTGAACAAATCATAGCTGAAGAACAAGCAGGATTCATGGCAGGGCGAAGTACCACTGAACAGATTTTCAACCTCAGAATAATCTGTGAGAAATACCTACAGCACCAACAACATCTATATCATGTGTTCATAGACTTCAAGAAGGCATTTGACCGAGTCTGGCATGCAGCTCTATGGGCAACCATGAAAGTTTACAACATCAGCCCTAAAATTATAGAAGTCATCAAAAGCCTGTATGACAAGGCTACCAGTGCAGTCCTCCATAACAGCGTCATCGGGAACTGGTTCAGAACAACAATCGGTGTGCGTCAAGGATGCCTACTCTCTCCAACACTCTTCAACATCTTCCTAGAGCGCATCATGTCAGATGCTCTTGCAGATCACGAAGGCACAGTCAGCATAGGGGGCAGAGCAATCTCCAATCTTCGTTTTGCGGATGATATTGATGGATTGGCTGGAGAGGAACAAGAACTTGAACAGCTTGTACAGAGGCTTGACACCACCTCCAGAGCTTATGGAATGGAAATAAGTGCAGAGAAGACCAAAATGATGACCAACAACACCAATGGCATCAACACGGACATCAAAGTACAAGGCCAATCCCTCAACACAGTGCACAGCTTCAAATATTTAGGAGCCATTGTGTCAGACAATGGGTCTCCACAGGAAGTCCTCTCCAGGATCGCACAAACAACTGCTGCCCTGACAAGGTTGAAGCCCATTTGGAAAGACAGAACCATCAGTCTACATTCCAAAGTAAGACTGCTGCGCTCTCTGGTCATCTCCATCTTCCTATATGCTTGCGAAGCATGGACCCTCACAGCAGATCTCCAACGAAGAATACAAAGCATGGAGATGAGGTGCTACAGAAGACTTCTGTGCATTTCCTATACCCAACACATCACCAACATTGAAGTCCGACAGACCATCACACAAGCCATTGGACAACACGATGACCTGCTCACAGTGGTGAAGAAACGGAAACTCCGATGGTATGGCCACGTCACCAGATCATCAGGCCTTGCAAAGACCATTCTGCAAGGCACAGTGCAAGGAGGTAGAAGAAGGGGGAGACCGAAAAAGAGGTGGGAGGACAACATTCGAGAATGGACTGGTTTGACACTGAGCGAAGCCATGAGGGCTGCTGAGGACAGAGAAAGATGGAGTATGCTGGTTAAGCGATCATCTGTGGTGCCCCTACGACCTTCGGGTTATGGGACAGGATAGGATAGGATAGGATATTCACATGAGGTGTGGGATAGCGCAGTGGTTGGAGCACTCACTACTGTGTCGCAAGTTAAGCACCGTCCAGTGCGGTTAGCACTTGGATGGGTGACCGCAAAACGTAAAGCAACAAATAACAACGCCCCCAGTTGACTCAACTGTGACCGAGTACCTACTCTCTTAAGGGTGGGAAAGGTAAAGCAGCGAGGGAGAGAGATGGGCATCACCCTCATTACGCTGGCCCAAGATAAGTGTGATCTCCAACATCACGCTCCCCTACGGCCACAAGGCTATGGGACTACCTTTACATTTTTACCTTATTTTTAATATTCACGTTTGTGATATTTGACAAATAAGCATAAAATGAGAAAACTCTTCCTCATATCCTTTTGGTATTTCGTTGCGCTCTTCAAATAAATCTACAGATTAAGAAGATAATATACGTGCACATATCAAGAAAGATGCAATACAATCTTACGCTAAATCGATAGGTTAAGATCTCATACATGGGAATGCAATAGTATTTGTATCTGAAACGAAATCGAACCCTAAGGCCCCTCTGCACTGGTGTATAGGCATCTATCATTGTTATTTCAAGAACCTATTCGTCGCAGCCAGAACATAAAATTGTACTTACTATCCTGACACTTGGAGATGACCGATGATATATTGTATAGTTTACTGTCTCTTGAGAACATTCAAACTTTGGACCTATATCACGACTATAAGGAACAGTCGCCTGAAGGTTTCACAATGACTTACATTTGAGAAGAATGATGATGATGTTGATGATGATGATGAGGATGATGATGATGAGGATGATGGTGTTGGTGGTCGTGGTGGTGATAGTCATTACGACGAAGACAACGATAACGATGACGACATTAACAATGAAGAAGACGATAACACCGATGATGACAGTAAAGTGGCATGCGTATTATCGCTGTTGGTGGTGATTTTGTTGATGATGAGGAGGAGGAAGAAAAAGATGAGGAGAAGAAAAATGATGAAGATGACAACGACGTCGACGAATGATGAAAATTCTACCTGCATAGCGGATGCAGGTAGCACAGCGTGCTCGGAGGTGTGTCTAGCTTCACAGAGAGAGAGAGAGAGAGAGAGAGAGAGAGAGAGAGAGAGAGAGACAGACAGACAGACAGACAGACAGACAGACAGACAGACAGAGACAGAGACAGAGAGGAGGGGAGGAGAGGGAGGAAGAGAGATGGAGAGAGACAGACAGAGAGATGTTCTATCTCTCACTCATTCTCTCTCTCACTCACTCTCCATCTTCGTGCCTGTCCATCTAGCAAGATCTGTTCAACAACACAACATCTCAATCAAGCCCTTGGGAAATTATTCTCGCCTGTTGCTGATGTTTGTCTGCTTCATAATCATCATTTCCATTCCTGAGGCGAAAATCTTGGCCCCTTTGGACTTTCCGCTATCTTCATTGCATTCGCATCAAGTTTATCACATCCAACACATTATATTCGTAATGCAATGGTCATATGCAGCGTGGGGTTTATGTCTGGAAAACAAACAAGGGCGATGCGGTGGGACAGTAAGAGTTTCATTTTGTTTGTGTTTTTCCTTGTTGTTGTTGGTGGCTGTGGGTGTTGATGTTCTATCAGATTTACAAAGGTTTGTTCATATACCAGCTTTTGCGTTTTCTGTTACTAACATTAATGCCATTTCTACTGGGTAAGATTAGTATAGGGGTAATGCAGATAATAATTCCTAATAGTAATTTCGCCTTTCAAGTCCAAAAACAATGCGCTTCTTTTTTTTTCTTTATTTCTTTCTGCCTTTCTCTCTTTCTTATTTATACTGCCATTTCACCAGTTACACACCTTAGTAGAGAAAGAGCGACCACCCAAGTATAACTGTACTTAGCCTTAAAGTTGTTCTTTTTATTGCCACAGCAAACTGCTTACTATCTGTTTAGGGCTCTCTTTATCCCATCCCCCTGCAACTGGCCCACCGACCTCTTTGCCCACCCCCCTGCTACTGGCCCACCGACCTCTTTGCCCATCCCCCCGCTACTGGCCCACCGACCCTTTTGCCCCCTCCATCCTCCACATCATCACAGCAAAACAAAGTTGGCGCTAAGACAGAGAAATAGGCAGAAGCTCGAAGAACAGACAGACATACGGTGCATACTCATACACACTAGCTGACAGACACACTTAAGCGTGCAGCCAGCAGGATCTACGGTGGCCATAGGGATAGTTTAAGTCAAGTTGGATAGTTGGAATCAATCCGCAAATAGGAACACGAAACTACGTTGCGATATTTTTAGGAAGGAAAAAAAAGGTAAGAAATATATATATTTTCTTAATGTCTAATGGACTGCATCTGAGTAATTTTACTGTCTGTTAATGTCTATTGAAATGACTCTTTGGAAAGTAGGTAGCATCTACATCTTCTCCGGAAGTCTTTCAGTTTTCTCAACCTTATCATTTTTACACAGATATGTAGTTTGATAGATGGAAACCCCTGGATTACTTGATGTTTTTGATCTCGATTGAAACAGCGACTAACAGACTAGACGAACGTCGTCAGTTAATGGGTTTAAAATACCTTTAGGCTACATACGTATATACGTGTGAGCGGCTATTTGTGTGTATGTGCGCGCCCGTATGTAGTCTAAAGGGTGTCATGAATTGGCTAGTTTTACCCTGCCCAGTGAATATTTAGCCTTGTGTAGTAATTGTAACAGTAGAGTCAGTATATTACACAGCAGCAATTAAAGTACACACCGCGAGCCCGACCCACGCTGCGCAGTGACTCAGCACTTGAACTTTGAATCTGACCGTTTTTAACCAATGAGAGCTCAGGTAAGCGGGTAGAGCAGTTCTGACTGTGTCAGATCATAGCGCAGTTTGAATCAGTCGTGCGTGAGACGAGGTAGAGTCAACATCTCCACAGCTAGAGAAATCTCTTCACTCATAGACCAGGAAGCAGGACTTAGAATCTTAGAATTCTCTCAAGTCATCACGGGCCTGAACTTGTCAAACAGGTAAATGAACACACTTCTGTTTCATCGTGATATATTTATATTATTGTTGAAATTATGTTTGTGGAATTTGCTATGCATAAATGTGAATTGTTAATCCGAATTTGCGTGACCATGTGAAAAAGCCGAACACGTGGCGAAACACGACCGGTTGCGCCGCCATGTTGTATCCCGTACGGAACCACTGTTGTTTAACTTATATGTATGTTTGCAGACCAGTGGCTGTACCACTGAATGTTTATATTATTATTAATTCTGTATGTGTATAGTTAGACACGATTGATATTTACGTATGTATAGGAATTTAGAGTTGAGATTCCAGTGGACCCCGGAAGTAGCAGAATGTTCGTCGCTTATGTATAGAGATGTGGAGCTATCACTGAGGGCTACTTTGGCTTTCAGTGAGACGCTCTGCACAAACCGATTATTCAGGGTTGTGCAGAATTTCGTCTCTTATATTACAGACGAGCAGGCGAGCTATCCTGTGTGCCCCACTCCACAGAAACGACGAGTTGGTTGAGGAGCCTCTACCGCACAAGTCGGAAAGAGCTACCTTGAAAAACACCCTGTCAGACCCCACAGCGTGGCAAGGGAACCCAACTACACAACGACAAAGGTGTACCAGAAGCTACCTCACAGAAGGACTTCGCACGCACCATCTAGCAGTTAAGTGTATTCTCCGAAAGTGCACTTAAACTGATCGAAACAGGACCACAGTAGTCCAACTCTTCAGAAACTGTAAAACGGACCACAGTAGTCCAAATCTACATGATATATAATAGCAAGTGCCCGATGAAGATAAAACAGCTGCCTAGACTATCAGCGATCGAACTATTAGCAGTAACTGAGACATTTTACGTTAGATTAGTACTTAGAGAATCTTGTATAGAGTAGAAGAAATAAATGTGTGATTTTAACTGTTATCAAGTGGCTGGACTACATATGATTCATAGCCGTGTGAAAGCTAGTGTGACAGTAATCTTTTACCATTTTTCTATCTATTTCTGTACCCCAACCTTAACACAGAACGAGCTAAACAAATAAATTTATTAAAGTAATTCATAGGGTGACTTACTAGCAGTTCCCACCGAATAAACGTGAGGGTCCATAATTCCATTGTGCAGAGCCCATAAACCCCACGTGACAAAGGGACACACTTACAAACACACACACAACATACACAACACACACACAAGTGGTGATTTTCCTCTCGCTTCAAATCAGACATGATTACCGATAGTGGACGTTAATGACCAATGCTAGTCGGCCTCTTTGGCGTCAATATGTCCCTTCGAAGAAACCGATGATGATGGAGAATCAAAGTCCACATTGCCCTAGCCAAACGAATATTAACGCCTCAACAGTCTCCATCAGAACTTCCCTTACCCATCCCAACATCGATCTTATTTTTGTTTTCGACAGTATACCATTAGATCTGAGTGATTGAGAATCCTCATGTCTTGGCAATTTCTGATGGCATACGAGTGTGGAGATTGGCAACAAAGAGGGGATGTCTCTATGAAGGTCCTTTATGTCTACTTTAAAATGACGTATCGGCTCTCTTTGTGGCTCCGGTTACAGGTACACTGTTGTCATATAAATTATGTTATGCAATACAGGCAAAAGATCGCAATATAAAAGTCGAAGAAAAGTAAAGCCTCTCCCGAAATATGGTGGACAAGACACTTAATCTAAGAGATAGATGATGATGATGATGATGATGATGATGATGATGATGATGATGATGATGATCCATCATCATCATCATCATCATCATCATCATCATCATCATCATTATTAAGGTGATGATAATGACAATTGTGCAATTTGATAATTCAGTATTACTAAATTTTGGGATTGGCAGATTCTCAGCCTCGGGCAGAAATATTGTGAGTTTGTTTATAACTTAAAAGTGGCTGAAGATCCATGCTGCGTCTGTTGTCTGTTGTAATTACTGATGCTGTCAGTGTCCACTTTAAAATCAAACAACGTCATTGTGTCACTGTATGAAATACACGAGAGAGCTTCAATCATCTGTATTACTGCGAAAATCTTCATTTGATATAATCAAAAGCTCCTGTGAACTTCGAACGGCGATTTGAAGATTTCTTTCCCACGGCTTGTGTGATATTGTGTACTACACGTTTAGCCTACTCGCGTTTCCCCTGTAGAGTGCAATAGAGTATATAAAACCATGTCCTGTATACTGAACATAACAGTCTCCTATATGCTTACGTGTTGGGGACTATAAATTTATCAAACGTAAACGTAAACTGAACATTGATCTAGAGACTGAAAATCGGACGGTTTCGTCCTAACTTATTAACAAAACAAAAACTATAGGAAACGTAATGATACTTCCCACCTCTCTCGTAAACCTTAAGTATTATAACTGAAATATTATAAATACTGCAAATATCTTAAAAGTAATTATTACTGCAAGCGAGGCTACGTAGGTTTACTCACAATGTTTTACACAAATCCTGTCTCCCTAAAAAGACTCAACTTTTGTTTTCTGTCTAGATGAAAATTCACAGCGTTTTTTTTTTATTTTATTGTGTGTGCGTGTGTGTGTGTGTGTCTGTACCGAGTGACAGAGACAAAGAACATCTCTAACACCTCAGATGGTTTCTTCCTTTAACTCTAACTACCTACACACGAAATCTCACAGGTTTTCAACTCATTCTCCCTGGCAAACAAGTATAGTCATTTACCAGAGACCAGCACTGAACCGAGCCGAGACGGAGTTGAACATACTGTTTGCGCTGGGCTTAACCAACCAGAAGGAAAATGACCCAGGGGTCCTTCTACCTGAAAATGTTAAACCTTGTGTTTGACTTTCTACCACTAAAAAAGGTCGACTGCCAGGGTCGCATAGGTATGAGGTAGAAAGAGCTGTTTGGGACTGAAGGTTAACTTGTAACATTTCCTATCCCTAACGTGGCCATTTAAACAAATATTTTCAAACACGGTGTTATACTGTAATAGAATTCACTGCAATAAACGGAATATTATTGCTACGTAGCCTATCTATCCGTATTTGTTAATTATTTGGGTAGCGAAATGCGACTACGGTATGGCAGGATTGCTCATCGAGTCCCCCTTTCCCCAAGAGAAACTATTTATTTGATGTGTTTTACACCAGTCTGTTGTCTCCCTTTTAGTACCTTGGTTTTCGTGACAATGAGGAACAGTGCAAGGAGGTAGAAGAAGAGGGAGACCGAAAAGAGGTAGGAGGACAACATTCGAGAATGGACTGGTTTGACACTGAGCGAAACAATCAGGGCTGCTGAGGACAGGGAAAGATGGAGTACGCTGGTTAAACGATCATCTGTGGTGCCCCTACGACCTCCGAGTTATGGGATAGGATAGGATAGGATAGGAAAGGAAGTAAGACATTCTTGCTTGAATCAAATGTTTACAAATTATGATGCAATGCAGCTGCTTGCATATAATCTTTGCGAATATCTTGGTTGGCTTGTTTTAACTGAACTGTTTCATTTATACATAAACCACTAAGAATACCGCATTAGAAAGTCAAAGCTCAGCTGCAACTTTGCTGACCACTTGACACGGGTTTCATGCACGACGCTAGTTCGCCCAAATACAATTACGTCTATGAATGCAAAATGTAGATTTTATCGCAACAGATAATCAAAATGATTACGTTCTGCCCCTGGAAGAAGAAAGAGGGGGTTTAGTTGGTACTGGTCATGTGTCCATTCTAACCTGACTTTCAAATCGCAGGATTAAAATGTCATCTCTGTACGGCCACTGTTCGTTCATCACTGGGATATTCGTGATAAGATTTTCATCTCTAAGGAGTCTAAACACTGGCGAGACACTCTTCCCTCTAACGTAACCGTGTCCATGGCTCTTCGACCTACATCCTTTCTAGAGGTCAGAAATCAAACATCAAAGTTAAAGGTTACCTGTCAAACCGCCGTCTGTTGGTCAAACGTCAAGGATATGTGGTATCTATCCGCCAGGGTGTTGATGCCAAAAGTTCATATTTCAAGAGGCAGCAGAAAGTTCTGAACATTGAAGTTTTCCTCACTTTGGGCTTTGTTTTGCCCAGTTTGACATTCAGTTCAAGTAGCATTGGGGATCGCTTGCAACAGCAAAAGCTCGCGTCGAAAGGATTATTCTCTGTATATTTACAGAGTTGCGTTGAAAACTTATCCAATGATTAAGTTGAAGACTCTTGAAGGGTTGCCTTATTTTAAAACAAACTGCCGGAGTGTTGGGTGCCACCACGGTGGCATTGAGCAAGTCATATAATGTAGGCGGTTCTTGGTTAATGGTGGTTCGATTCGGACCCCTGCAAACTATTTTGCACAGGTTGTATCACGTTGAACAGCGCCTTGACTAGTTCGTTTTGACCCGTAACGTGCTATTTAAAGTACACTCCATTATTACGGAGGATGTGGAACGGCCAGGAACATTGGGTACAATCTAAATCAAGTTGACATTTAATGGTTGTGAATTAGTGATGATGATGATGATGATGATGATGATGATGATGATGATGATGATGATGATGATGATGATGATGATGATGTTGTTGGTGATGAAAATTTACTGTGTTTTTTAAAAATTATTATTCATTTACATTGAGTTTTGTTTTGATTGTAACAGGATGTAGGTGAAAGGAGGGAAGGGGGCCATAGGGAGCGGCACACAGCTGAGAAACAAAGTTTTAAATTATACTTGAACAAGATATATATGCAATATTGAAATAATTATCAAGCAATACTGGATCACCCGCCCGCTATCCTTTTCCTTGCATCCCCTCCACCCTCTCCCTTGACAAAGGAAAGTTTTGAATCCCAATCAAATTATACTTAAACACGTCAGTAAAATCCATGTCTTACCTCCACTCTTTTGTCGTGTTCGATCACGTTGTAATATGATTTAGGCACAAACACGTGAGCTTGAACCTTACTAGAGGAAAAGAACAAGAACAAGGAGAAGAAGAAACACGTTTTAATATGATTTAGGCACAAACACACTTTAGAAAACTAGAAAAGAAGAAGGAGAAGAAGGAGAAGAAGAAAATAATGATGATGATGATGATGATGATGATGATGATGATGATGATGATGATGATGATGATGATGATGATGATGATGATGATGATGAAGAAGAAGAAGAAGAAGAAGAAGAAGAAGAAGAAGAAGAAGAAGAAGAAGAGGAAGAAGAAGAAGAAGAAGAAGAAGAAGAAGAAGAAGAAGAAGAAGAAGAAGAAGAAGAAGAATGTCAAACTGTGTGACTCATAGCATCTCCGCGGTCGTACATCACTCACGTGAAACTCAATTATATTAAGAAGCAAAAAAGAAAGAACAAAAAAGAAAAGGACAAGCGCAAATAATCGAATCATTAAATAAAAATGTCAAGAAAGAATGAGAAAGCGACGTCAAAGAATTAAAGAACTCCAACGAAAGAACATCAAATGAGTAAAGAAAACCAGCCAAGAAAATGAAGAATATATAGACCTACAGAAACGTAAACGTAGAAAAAAAAATCGAAAACTAAGAAGAAACAAATTAAAATTACAAGTGATCGAAAACAAGTAGTAATCGAGGACAATCAGGAAAGAACACAACAATAAGAAACGAAGACAGAATAATATAGAAAGGAAGGAAGAGAGAAAGAAGAAATGAAACAAACCATGAAATATAATATAACAAATTAAAATTATAAGTGATCGAAAACAAAGTAGTAATAGAGGACAATCAGGAAAGAACACAAAAGTAAGAAACGAAGACAGAAAAATATAGAAAGGAAGGAAGAGAGAAAGAAGAAATGAAACAAACCAAGAAACAAAATATAATCAGAAAACATGAAAGAAAGAGAAAGAAACAAAACAGAAAAATTACAGATAAACAGGATAAAACACCCAGAAAAAAAATCCTAATCGATCGTAACCACCAAATATAATTCCAAGGAGATTGGGTGGAATAAAGGAACAAAAATATATTTTAAAAATACAACTAACCAAATATAGTGTAAGACGCCCCCCTTTAAAAAAATGAATTTAAAAAAAAACTTTAGAAAGTAAGGAATATCAAACTCGATTTTCTGGAAAACAAACCAGAAAGCTAAAAGTAATCCTTTCAGGGACCCAGAAGAACACGGAGGCAGAGGCAAAACAATTGGAGCAATATTTCAGCCATAATTGCTTACTGTGGCGTTTTTGTCCTCTGACTTAAGAAGACTAACAAGAGGAAAAAGAACAGAAGTTTGAAAGTGAACTGTAAAAGAGCAGTTACCTTGAAGAAATACATCTGCAAAAGAATAAAAAGAAAGTTTATTAACTGTTATTTACAACAACAAAAAAAAGAAGAAAGGTATGGAAATGCGATATTCTGTTCTTTTTTTGTTCTTTTTTAAAACAGATAGCCTTAAAGAAACATTTATTTACAGTGAGTTAGCATCATAAACAAAACCAAAGTATTTCCAATAACTTATTCATAGCCACGGATTGGAAAATTAAGATTTTTTTTCACCTCTCCGAGAGCAAACAGAATTTGAAAGATTGGCAGCGTTTCAATGTGTTTCTAAACAAGTTAGCATTATTTCAGTCGAGCATAGCGGATTTAGATTGTCAGAACCTCGAGCTGCTCTTTGCGCGGAAGGAAGCGCTTTATTGGGATGTAAGAACAACCTACAGTTCGTAACAGCTTCTCTCTTTGTACGCTACACGAACTGGTACTGAAAAACAGAGGCGCTGGTAGTGTTACTGTAGTGTTTAGTGAGTTACACAACTAAGATAAGAAAACTGTAACCTGTGCTGGACTGCGTGGAGTCACTTGTACCACTGTGGAACTTTAGGAATGGTGCTCTAGACGTGGGAAAGCTTCTTATACATTATAGAGAATGAACGGGTCCAACTTGGTTGTAACAGTAAGCATTCTAATTGTAAGTATAGCGAGCTTACATAATGGTTGGCATTTTCTTCCCGTATAGCAAGTAATATTAAGATTATGAGCAATTTGCTGTTTGAAACATTAAACTTGACTGACTTTTGCCAGTATTTTGATTTTTCTTTGTTCCCGTATAGCAAGTAATATTAAGATTATGAACAATTGGCTGTTTGAAACATTAAACCTGACTGAATTTTGCCAGTATTTTAATTTTTCTTTGTTTGTTTTGGTGATTTTTTTAATGTGTTTATGAGATGGAGAATGTGCTGGTCTAACTCCCTAACTCCATCCTCATCATAGCACTGTTCTTCAAGACAAAAGGTACGTTTCCAGCCCCTCTGCCAGGACAATGATATCGATCTTTATGTTACTACGTACGGCATGCGGCAAGAACAAGAAGAAGCAGAAGATGGAGGACGAGAAGGAGGAAACACGCGACAGGCCTAGGGATCGGCAGGCATTTTTACGACACACCTATCGCAGGATCTTGACAAATTTCAATTTTCCGCAGTTTGATCTATTCGAGCGCAGGGTGCCATTTTTCCCAGCAGCCCCTTCCCATAAAACCCCGCGGCTCGCGCGCCTTCCCGACATTCCTGGAGCACGTGACGTTGCGCGCATGCTCCCCGAGGGACTAATCCGGGCCACTGAGTGGGAAACAAACTTAGAGCCCTTTAGCTGCGAGCGTCCAGAAAACCCGATTCCAAGCTAGTAGGTAGGGTTCATGGGTCATGTCGCCTAGAACAGCGGAGACTGCAAATGGAGCCTTTGCTCGCTCGAAGCGTTTTAAAGCTATAGAAAAAGAAGACAACTCCGTTGCACTGAACGAATGAACATTGAGGTTTAACGTCTAAACTCACAATTGGCGATATGGCAGACGGGGATAACCATCCCAGGGAAAGAGGGGTAGGGACCTGAATCAACACTGAACCACCAGAGCAATCATACTGCTAAAATGGACAGTGAAAATGGCCACTTTTTATATTGCCCACCACGGGATTCGAACCTGGGCCATCGGTGTGCCAGGCGAACGCTCTACCAATTGAGCTACGGCGGTGGGCCTACCGCTGCACTTAATTGTTTAAGTCTTTATGTAGGTCCGTGGCTACGGTGTAGTAACTACTTGCATAGCACACGACAGTTTCTACATTACAGTGTAAATGCTAGTGAATGTTCATGTTCTTAGAGTCTGGAGTAATAATAATTTATTTACTAATAATTTATTTTTATAGCGCAAAGCCAAACTTAAGGCTTGCTCTAAGCGCTCGCACGCACACCCACACACATGTCATACGCGCGCAATGATAAATATCTCAACAATAGAGTAGAGAGTCTTCTACAGAAACTTCACCTTCAGATGTAGAAGACAGTGAACTACTTTCGAACTATACCAAGCAAACGGAATATCAGAATCTGAATGAAGAAATGTTTAATTCATTCAAGTCTAAAGGTTCAATCTATATAAGTCGATGGATAGACGTGTCATCAAGCAGCATACGCCAGTTTATTATTACAAAGTCGTTCATGTTACCTCACCTGATGCCGAAGAGGGGAATGAATATTTGCTCGTTCAACCCTCATTGCCAGTTTATTTTCAAGGCTTTCATAGTAAAATACACAGGAGCAAAAATAAGTAGTTTAGTTCATTGTGAAGTAAATTACTTTCTTCTCGGCTAGACAGGTCATTTTGAAATTATTGGCTTTTGGAATCGAGAACCTGATTAGAAATTCGACCTACTACCACAGTTTCATGGCCATATCATTAAAACAGTGGGTGTTTTATTTCTTGTAAAGAACTACTCCCAAACCATCAGACTGCGAAAAACATCCCCTCAAGCTCTTTTCTCCGGTGACACATATTTTGGGAACAATTGCTCGAGAACCGTAATTTCGTAGAAACATTGTCATTTTATAATCAAAGACTACGCAAGTTCTAAGAGAGAGAGAGAGAGAGAGAGAGAGAGAGAGAGAGAGAGAGAGAGAGAGAGAGAGAGAGAGAGAGAGAGAGAGAAAGAGAGAGAGAGAGAGAGAGAGGGGGGAGGAGGAGGGTGCAGAGACAGACAGAGAGACAGGCAGGCAGACAGAGAGACAGGCAGGCAGACAGACAGAAACAAAGTCAAATTGAGAGCTACACAGACAGACAGAGAAAAATTCAAACAGACAGACTGAAATAAGGCAGACTGTCAAGATACCTACACACATGATGCAGAGAGATTTATTAAACGGACGTGGTGACAAGTATGATACATCTGCCAATTAGATACATTTACATTTTCCAGCAGTCTCAAAAGTTTAGAACATTAAGGAGGGAGGGGAAGAGGGCAGAGCGATCTAATTTTTCTAACCTCTAATCTCAGCGGGAATTTGAGTAAAGTGTTCCCCAACTTGGCAACTTCCTAAAGACTATAATCTCCTGCAAAGCCTATTGTCTTGACGCAGTCTAAACCTCAAGTATTGACGAACCACCTTTGAGGGTACATGGACGGACTGGTACCTGCAAGGGCCTTTCCCAACCTAACTTTCCTCCCCCGTATAACCAACATGACCTACTTAAACGCCTCCACATTCAACCACCTTTTTTTCCTCGCACCCTAGGCTACATAATGCATTTTCTTAAATCAAAGAACCCGATAAGGCATTCCTTTCTGAGCCCTTTGCCCCCTCCCCTCCCCCCCAAAAATCATCTGTAGTCAATAGTTCTCAGCATGGCATTACTGGGACCGAGGCAAAGAAGGAGGAGAAATCCGCTTGATTCCGTGTCTCCGACATCCCACTATGCTGAGCCAAGCAATGTCAAAACACACCCTCACCTCTCTAACGCGACAGTTTTCAAGTCTTCCAAAGTTCACCTCCGCCACATTAATTTTACCGGTTAAATAGTAAATTTTAAAAAAAAAACGTTTTGTGAAGAGTTAGGCTTGAGTTAGATCCTGTATCGGCCAGCGCCTTGAGCAGCTCTTGAGCTGGAAAAGCGCTATATAAAGAACGATTAAATAAATAAATAAATAAATAAATAAATAAATAAATAAATAAATAAGAGAATTGCTGTGAAATTAAAGACTCATCCACACCCGCTGGACCCTCTAAATTAAGCAATGGTTTAACTAGCCAACTAACTCCCCCACACAAAATTGCTTTCTTAAAACAATATAATAAGATTATGAACGTTGTGGATACTAGGAGTCCCGGAAATGCTCATAATATAAGACTAGGAAGCTGAAGAAGCGCCAACTTGGTGATGATTAAAACACGTTAGGTCGGCTATTATTTACAGGGCTGATAATACAAACTTGGATTGTAGAGAACGGTAAAACAAGTTAAAATATAGTTTTTGTAATGTTTTATTTTTGGTACAGATCTTACGTTTTCACTGATGTACGGCCTTTGAACATTCCACCTGCAGAACTATCAAAGTAGAGGGTGCAGCAATTAATTAAACCGCTTCACCCAGTAACAAGTATACAGAATATTTATCAATTTTAGGACAGTAGACTACAGTTTAAAAACACACAACGAGTGCACAAGGGACATGCTTTAATTAAGACATAGAATATTCATGCCTTGAAATCAATTAAAGCGTTTGGACATATTTGATTACTTAAATACATTGCATCCTTTGAATATCACGGCAGCTAGTTAACCTATAACCCGGTAATTGAAACCCACTATCAGCTAACTCTTACCTCTTAAATCACACGAACTCTTATCAGACTGGGATCAAAGAAACGAAAGAGTTGATGATGCAGATTAGCAGCGTTTGGTCTGACATGAAAAAAGTAAATATTTTGTTGCAGAAGGTGCAACATATTTCAGCCGACGACACCGTTTGTGAGAGTAAAAATCGTAAAATGTCACTGCGCCGATAGTGTCAGTTTGAAGACTGATGATTGATTGATTGATTGATTGATTGTTGCTTTAGGCCCAGCGGACTCTTCCGAGCCAAATCAGGACCGGACAACCCCCGATCCGCATAAAAGATCTGCTGAAACAACCCTAGTGGAAAATTGAATGCTCTCCACCGGCCAGTCACTTTACAATAAAGACATCCCACGCAGGGGACGGCTGAGGCTTTACCCCAACTACTCGAACCCCCGATTACAAAACCAAAATAGAATACAAACATCATTATAAATTATCAACAAAACATATACATATAAAATGCCTATATTGCTAAATAATAACATCATAGGAAGCCCTAGTGACCACCCGGCAGAAAGCGTCCAACACTCCCAAGCTGATCCAACAGACCTCATACACAAACAAGGAGTCTTGTCCAGGAAGAGTTTTCAAGAAAAAAGGTAGGCCACTGATCCAGCGAAGAAGAAGATAGTATAGCAGAGTGATAGGACAGAGCAGGAATGGGAAAGAGTAAATGAGGAAGACAGCGACAGTGGGAATTTAAAGCACTAAATTTCCACAAAGTGGGGATACTATTTATACTGAAACCCCAGGCACTCCAACGGGGGTACTGTTGCCGCAGTGAATCGGTCTTGCCTACAAAGGAAAGACAGGTTTTCAACTGGGGCTTTCACTTTTCCCTTTATAGGTTAGAACAATCTACAGTGGCAAGATTGCTCATGACCCCAAGGGGTTGATGACTGATGACAATAACAAATAAAACTAATATTTATTGTATTTGAAGAACACTTACCATGCAGCTATAAGAGCTCCGAAAGGCACAGATCTAAATCACAGGATCGAGCTCAAGATGCGCCAATGTGTTATAGTTTGTGCACTCTTTAATATTTTGGCACACTGATCTCATAATTATGTGATGGTGATGATGATTTTGATGATGATTTTGATGATGATGATGATGATGATGATGATGATGATGATGATGATGATGATGATGATGATGATGATGATGATGACTATTATTATTATTATTATTATTATTATTATTATTATTATTATTATTATTATTATTAATTAATTAATTAATTAATTAATTAATTAAAAAACAATTCCACAATAAAAAGTCTGCTCAAAGCGCTCACACACATACTCTCACGTAAGCTCTAGCAGACTAAGAGACAGTACAATACAATCAAACATGGAGCAAAGCAAAACAGATAGTAAACTACATACATCTAACACAGGAAAAACTAACAAAATACTCAGATATTCACAGTTCATTTCGTCCACATACTGCAACTACATTTGACCAGTGTTGTATAGCGCATCCATATCCAGCATGAGGAATTCCACTGCACTGTGTCAAGTCACCCCTCACATTAGTAGGCTATCTATAGCAATCTGTGTAAATCTTACTGTGTATTCGGAGCGAAAATCTTCAGAAAATGTTAACGTTAAGTTTCTGTTCAGATTAAAACTTTACACAACAACAAGGAATAATAATAATAATAATAATAATAATAATAATAATAATAATAATAATAATAATAATAATAATAATAATAATAATAATAATATAATTCTCATAAAAAATATTAATTTTAAAAAAAAATTATTATTATTAGGAGGAGGAGAAGAAGAAGAAGAAGGAAGAAGAAGAAGAAGAAGAAGAAGAAGAAGAAGAAGAAGAAGAAGAAGAAGAAGAAGAAGAAGAAGAAGAAGAATGAGAAGAAGAAGAAGAAGGAAGACCGGTTGTTCCTTTATATCGTTTTACATAATTCGTTTCAAGCAGCAACACAGACTTTACCTTGATGCAATACAATTCAGATGAGAATTTTGTGGGTGAGGATTTTAAATGCGTTGCTCTTTGGTGAGAAAATGAACCCCGCGTTTCTTCAGTTACAAGAGGTTTGGAAGGGGAAGGGAAAGGGCGTCTGTTCTGTTTTCTTGATAACCGCTGTAATTGAGTCTTAGAAAATGTCGTAAGCTCAAAGGCAAGGTGTTAATCTTCGTGACGGCGCACGGTGATTAGAGATTAAAGTGCAGCGAGACTGAAGAAGAAGAAGAAGAAGAAGAAGAAGAAGAAGAAGAAGAAGAAGAAGAAGAAGAAGAAGAAGAAGAAGAAAAATAGATTGTGGTGGTGGTGATGATGATGATGATGATGATGATGATGATGATGATGATGATGATGATGATGATGATGATGATGATGATGATGATGATGATGACCACGAAGACGAAGACAATGATGAAGAGAGGTGAGGGGGAAAGAAGAACTGTAGTTAAATTTCAGTTTCTTACGTGAACCTAACAGATTTTGTCTTGAATACTAATGACAAAACACGTGGTGGATGTTTGTGGAGTGCAGACCAAATTTCAAAGATTTGTTTGCAGAATAAGTTTCCAAACTTACACCCCAAAACACCCTTGTAGCTGTAACCTTTTATGTTAAGTTGGCAGTAAAGATTAGTTCTGTGTACGTAAAACAATATAATAGGAAATATCTTAAAAGCAAACATAAAAGTATATATAATATCTTGAATTTTCTAAATATACAATTACGTGGTACAAAAAGCATTTTTCTTTTGTTACAGCTAACTCGTTATGGCGGCATTCAATGTTGGTACGCAAATCAAAACCAAAAACATTATTGTTGTTGTTGTATCAAATTTTATTCATCAGATTAACATAAGTTGTACTGATAATGACAAAAACATTAGTTTTCGGCCTGTGAATCAAGATAGACCACTATTAGCATTCACCCTTAACAGACGTGGGTATAGGGGACCCTCTGTTTAAGAGCCACGGCTGAGAGATGGCCTGTCTTCGCTAGCAGTAAATTAAAAGATAGTCGGGTCGCTTTCCAGCGAAAACATAGGTGGGTAAGTTTCAAGCAGCAAATTGTAATCTTACTGAAGTGAGACGAAAGAAGAAGACTCGTAAGAATTTTAAGGCATAGAAAAATACGTACTTAATGCACACACGAACGGCTGTAGAATAATCTATATAACGGTGTTTATAAAAACCATTTATCATGTAGTCTGATTAAATGGAAATCCAAAGAAAAGACAACCATCCAATTATACACACTAGACGCTAATCACAAAAGATCGTCAAGAAGCGAAAGTGTTTCTTGCTCGTTCAAAGAGATTGTTGCTCGCTTTCATGCTCATAGAGCTGATCAAGGAGCTTACCGCCGCGATCCAGCGTTTCATAGGCGTTGACAATATTGCTCTTCAACAGCGCACTTGATCAAGTTGTTGGCTACCGAGACCCAGAAAGCGTAAAATAGCTTGCTGATGTTAGGGTAGAATGTGTGAAAGTTATTGCTAAATCTCCTGTTGGTAGACTCTTATAGACTGTTTGTTTTGAAATTATGTTTTGAAATAGTTAACGTGTTTTAAAAGTTGCATTTTCAATGTCTACTATCACCAAAATGTGTTATCCAAATGTTACAGACGTTGTGAAAGTTATTGCTAAATCTCCTGTTGGTAGACTGCTATAGACTGTTTTGAAATTATGTTTTGAAATAGTTAAAGTGTTTTAATAGTTACATTTTCAATGTCTAATATAACCTAAATGTGTGAAGAGACGTTAAATTAAAGATTGATTGATTGATTAGGGTAGAATGTGTCCCACCGCCCTAGCTAAAGTGGTACAGCGTTCGCCTGGCCCACCGATGACCTACGTTCGAATCCCGTGGTGGGCGAAATAAAACGTAGCAATTTTGTCACTGTTCCTTTTAGCAGTATGATTGCTCTGATGGTTCAGTGTTGATCTAGGTCCCTACCCCTTGTTCCCTGGGATATTAACCCCGTCTGCCACATCGCCAATGATGGACGTTAAACCTCAATGTTCATTCATTTTGAGCGTAGATAATCTGATTAACCCATCACTTCTCGTGCCTATAGTAATTAAGCTTCACTGTAAGGTTACTTTAAACTCAACTCAAGTTTTTCCACCTACTGTGAGCACGTTACCAAGGCGTGGCCAAGGTTGACATCTACGCATCCTCTTCAAGGACTCCAACGTTACAGAAGATAAAAATCTCTTTCCCCACTCTTAAGAAAATTTCTCAACAATTATCTGGTTGGGCACCATTCCCAAAAATCTTTCCCCCCCGAGTTAGCGGCCATGACACAGACAAGGGAAGTCACCCTCACAGACCGGAAGTTGTAATTTCCGACGGTGCCGGGAACGCGAAAAAAGTCCGACCGAGGCGATGTTGAATCATGGACGTCGGGCACGATCAACTAGGAACACTACTCACGATTTCACTCTTCCCGCCTCACCATCTCACCATGCCACACTGAGATGTCAGAGACTTTTGTTTAAAAACAAAGAATCGAGACTATACTTTCTGCTCCTCAAATACTCTTTAGTTCCGACTCCCGATCAGTACCTTGACGCGCGTATGACTATACGACTATAAGGTGGAGAGATGGATCTATATCATTACTGAACGAGGATTTTTTGTATTACATACACTGGGATTGATGGCTACAAGGAGTGCAGTATTATAGTAGTGCAGTCTTAAAATTGCAGTCTTAAAATTCAATACAATACAAATCAGTAAAATTCCTTATCAAGGCGACAGGTCCTTTGAGCTGTTACGAATATAGAAACAAACAAGCAAAGCATCCACTATAGTCCACTTCTTTGAGAGCCATATACTGATGTCAGAAACCCCTACCAAATCAAACGCAAAAGTTAACAAAACTATCATTATCCGCTATTCCAGTGGGCTAGACGCTATGTACAAACATAAAAACAGCTCGGTACAACATAGTGAGTAGCGACAAATTGATCAGTGCGCTTGCTCATTACTTTGCACACCCTCGTTCAGCAGTTTAGTCGTTAAATGTTGTGGACAAAACGGTGATTCACTTCCGACTGGAGCCATGCTGGAGCCAGTGAAGCCAGCCGGCTGCTTCAGTGCTGCTTCCTATTGACTCAACCTTTCATCAGCCAGTGTTGTTTGTCAAACAACTACTCGCATTGATGAAGTGTTAAATAGTGTTGTTCGACTAAAACGTCTCTGCATTGGTTTTAGATTTAATATCTTCACATTAGGATTTGTTTATCAACTCAGCGACCCTCTGCTTTTCTTGAGGCGATATAAAGATGTAGGTCATGGTTTGAGGACGCCAATAACAGTAATAAGAGTATTTCTGCACTTTAAAGGGCCAGACTCCTTTTCGGTGATCGGCGGAAATTAATGTAAAGAAGTAAGGTGCGCGGTTCAATTATTTTAATCAATATGGCGGGGTAAGTGGTGGTAGTGGGGATGATGTCTACGACGAGACGATGTTGATAATGATGATGATAATGATAACTGAAAGATGCTTTGTAATATACTGATAAATGGAGGCTGAAGATACACGTATAAAGCAAAATACTTTATCACTCTTCGACCAGCGAAAGCGCCATTAAATTCAACGAAATGCTTTGAAGCCCAATAAATATGTATACGTGTTAGCGGTATATTTATTGCAATGGAAGAATCAGAAGTTAGTTATTCATTGCTTACAGGGTCCAGCGGACTGCAAAAAGCCGAATCAGGACCACAAAATCAAGATTAAAACTTGGCTGAAAGAGGACTCACCCCTCATCCGCATAAAAGATCTGCCGAAACAACCCTAGTGGTAACACTGGAGGCACTCCACCAGCCGGTCACTTTACAATAAAGGCATCCAACGCAGGGGACGCTGATCGAGGCTATACTCTCAGTTATCGAACCCATGTTTACAAAAACACAATAAAATACAAACATCATTATGAAATATCAACAAAACACATACATACATATAAAATGCCTACATTGCCAAATAATAACATCATAGTAAGCCCCAGTTACCATTTGGCAGAAAGTGTCCAATATTCCCAAGCTGATCGAAATCACTTCACACCCAAATGAGGAGTTTTGTCCCAGAAGAGTTTTCAAGAAAAAAGGTCTAGCGAAGAAGAAGATAGTATAGTAGATTGATAGAACAGAGTAGGAGTGAGAAGGAACAAAGGAGAGAGACAGCGACAGTGGGAATTTAAAGCAATAAATTTCCAGAAAGTGGGGATACTATTTATACTAAAACCTCGGCACCCCCACAAGGGGAGGAAGAATAAGAAACAACATTACACAAACAGAAAATCTAGTGAATTCAACCACTCATAGTGTGTTATTCCTTAACAAAATAAATTACGTCCAGCAAATTTTTGGATAAAAAAAAAAAGAGAAAACGTTTTGAAAAGCTTACGTTTTTCTTAAAGCAAAAAGCAACGTTGTTAAAAGTCAAAAGCCACAGAGTACATAAAAAATGTTAAGTTGTGACTCGTCCACACACAGTCAGTAAATTATTTCACAATATTGCAAGCTAAAAGAGATTTACACAGAGGGAGAAAAATATTTAGACACTCGGACAAAGCAAGAAGATAAACAATTTAAATTGCTACAGGCAGACAAGCAGACAGACAGACAAAATTACAAAGATACAGACACACTATATATGCGCACACACACAAACATCTTCTCTCTCTATTTCTCTCTCTTTCTCTCACGCACGCACACATACACGAGCACACAAGCAACACTTGTACACACCCACACAAACACATTGGAAACGTCATACAACTAGCGGGAAGTTATAAACTAACCCAAAACATTTTCGCAAGAGGAAACTATTGATTTTGCTTTAAAAAAAACAACAACATATATTATACTTTGCTAGAGTCATATGTGTCTTGAAGAGTTAGTTTGAATTTTGAAAAAAAATCGAATTACGCTCACGTTTTCGAGGATAACGTGTAGCGACAAATAACAACGCCCCCAGTTGACTCAACTGTGACTGAGTACCTACTCTCTTAAGGGTGGGGAAGGTAAAGCAGCGAGGGAGAGAGATGGGAATCACCCTCATTACGCTGGCCCAAGATAAGTGTGATCTCCAACATCACGCTCCCCTACGGCCACAAGGCTATGGGACTACCTTTACCTTTACCTTTTTTTTTCTCGAGGATAATAATTATATTCTCCAAACAAAGGACAATTCCCTTATGTAAGCATCCAGGAATCCCGTATAACAGACGTAGTATCGAAAGTACTCTTTCTTTCTATCTCTACCACTCTCTCTGTCTCTCTCTCTCTCTAATCTCCAGCAGTTGTTACTAGCTCCTCCCCTTCACTCTCATTCTTCCCTCATGTGTTTTTTTCTTTTCTTTTCCCATCAGATTTCACAGATATAAGCTAATGCTTTATTTTCTTTCCAGCACATTTCCAGCCCATTCTTTCTTTGTCCAAAATGTATACTAATTCCTTTCACGAGCTATCTTTAAATCCATTCTCTCTAGACGTTACAGCTGGAATCTTCCAGGCATCGTCAGACAGATTAATAGCACCATATTCCGTACATTTATCCCCCTTTTTTTGTAGAATTTGAATACAACATTTAAACAAGGAAAACAAATAGGAAAAAAGCGAAACTTTCATAGCCAAATTCTGACCACATTGTTTCTATTTATGTGTTTATTTTTTCCAGTATTAGGACCATTAAAAACAGTTATTTTAAACAAAAAACTTTCCCTCCAAGTAATCTAAGCTGCTCCTATATTCTAATCCAATTTTGGACAAGGGATTTACTATTTCTGTGTAACCCAGTAGCACAAATTTAAATTAACTAAAAATATTGCAATTCAAAAAAATGTACAGAAGTTGTTAAATGCCTCACATTATGTTTCTGTCTCAAAACGTATGTTATATATTTGTTAGTACGAAATATTAGAGTGCAACAACATACTATACTATGCAACAACATTATTATTCTATGTTCACTACGTATATAGAATGGACATCTTTAGTGCTTTTCTAATCCTTAAGTTTGACTTTTGTTTTTATTGTTGTTCCTTTGTTCTTGTGTACCCCTTGGGGTCATGAGCAATCTTGCCACTTTAGACTGTTCTAACCTATACAGGGAAAAGTGAAAGCCCCAGTTGAAAACCCGTCTTTCCTTTATAGGCATGGCCGATTCACTGCGGCAACAGTACCCCCGTTGGAGTGCCGGGGGTTTCAGTATAAATAGTATCCCCACTTTCTGGAAATTTAGTGCTTTCAATTCCGACTGTCGCTGTCTTCCTCATTTGCTCTTTCTCATTCCTGCTCTGTCCTATCACTCTGCTATACTATCTTCTTCTTCGCTAGATCAATGACCTACCTTTTTTCTTGAAAACTCTTCCTGGACAAGACTCCTTGTTTGTGTATGGGGTCTGTTTGATCAGCTTGGGAGTATTGGACGCTTTCTGCCGGGTGGTCACTAGGGCTTCCTATGATGTTATTATTTAGCAATATAGGCATTTTATATGTATGTGTTTTGTTGATAATTTATAATAATGTTTGTATTCTATTTTGTTTTTATAACCGGGGGTTCGATTAGTTGAGGTAAAGCCTCAGCCGTCCCCTGCGTGGGATGTCTTTATTGTAAAGTGACTGGCCGGTGGAGGGCGTTCAGTTTTCCCATTAGGGTTGTTTCATCAGATCTTTTATGCGGATCGGGGGTTGTCCGGTCCTGATTTGGCTCGGAAGAGTCCGCTGGACCTAAAGCAACAATCAATCAATCAATCAATCAATTGTTCTTGCGTCCTTTATTGCTGACACTGCTTACACATATTAAGAATCGGGTGTTGATCGACTGAGTGAAGATGTTTTTCGTTTTCAACGCTGTTAAAAACTGTGATGAAAACATAATCTAAATGCGACAGCAGAATACATGTCTGTATTAAAAACTCTGCTCAACTCGTTCCTCGCTGAAGCGTTGATTATTGAAGTTCGGCCCTAATTCTTCCGAAGGTGTACTTGTCCGTGTTCTAATTCTATTCATGCTGGGGCATATATTTGGAGTTAGCTTACTTTTTTTTTTGATACTCGGGTTGTTTCTTTTAAAGAATCTTTGCATGTCAGTAAATATGTGTTCTACGTTTTAGGCTAATCTGCGCTAAATACTTTTCAAACTTGTTTCCTACTGTCAAAGTTCTGGAAAAGTTTTGTAAAACATTATGTAAAAACAGGATTGAAGGCTCGAGGCATTACAAGACAAGACAAACCAACAACATGTGTTTGCCGGTAAAAGAAAATATATGAGCAAAAATGCATTTTGCAAAGAAACCAAAATAAATCGTTCAAAATTCTACGTAAAAGAAAATGTCTGAAGTATTTACCTATTTTTTTTTATATATTAAAAAACCCAGAGAACAAGATCTGTTGTTCAAAATACAATAGGGTTTTAAATAACAAAGTAGAAAAGTGCAATATGGGGCAAGAATAACCTTAAACAAATGCTGGACCCTAACGAGTGCAGAGTTCACTCGCGCCCTGTTTCTCACACTCACTTACTCACACAAACACACACACACAAACACACACACACAAACACACACCCACGCACACAAACACACACATGCTGTGGTATGTTAAGTTAAAAGGTGACGACATCATGATTACGTCACTGGAATCCATAAGTTTGGTTTTACATTTGAGGCATAGTGAAAGCCTAAGTGTATACCAGAGAGTCTATGGTGTATACCAAACTTGAACTAAATCCTTCCAGTACTTTGGGAGAAAATAGAATTAGGAGAAACAACAACACATTATGACGTCATCATGAAGACGTCACACGCTGACAACTAGATACCATAGTTTCATTTAAGGCTCAAAACATCTGTACGCTCTAATTACATAGGAAGTAAAAAAAATAGAACTGTTCTTTTTTTTAAAATGGCGTCACGATGACAACATTACTCGATTTGCATAAGTTTGGTTTTACCTTGGAGGCACAGTTAAAGTCTAAGAATATACCTAACTTGAACGAAACCCCTCCAGAAGTTTTTGGTAGAAAATAAAATTAGAAAAACGCAACAAATTATGATTGTCATAATAATGACGTCACTCAATATGCATTATTTTCTATCTAAATACCAAATTTCAAAGAAATTCGTCCATTAGTTTCGGAGAAAAGTACGCAAATATAACCTTCAGCCGGTCGCCGGACAGACGCCGGGTCACCACGATGACGTGACTCGATATACCTAAAGTTTTGACTACGGCTCAACGCGTCTGTATACTCTCTTTACATGCAAAGTTTAAAGGAAGGGTTAAACAAAATACTTAAAAGGTGACGTTAACATGATTACGTCACTCGATTTGCATAAGTTTGGTTTTTCGTTCGAGACAGGGAAAGTCTAAGTATATACCAAACTTTAACCAACTCCTTTCTGTAGCTTGGGAGAAAATAGGATTAGAAAACAACAACAAATTATAACGTCACCATGCTGACGTCACACGATTACATCACTCAATATACCATAGTTTTGTTTAAGGCTCAAGGCATCTGCACATTCCAATTACATAAGACTTTTTTAAATTTATTACAAATTTATACACTTTAAAACAAAATTAGGTTATGATGATTACCTCACTCGATATGCATAAGTTTGGTTTTACCTTGGAGGCACAAGTAAAGTCTAAGTACCAACTTTGACCCAAAACCCTCCAGTAGTTTGGGAGAAAGTAGGATTAGAACAAAAAAACACAAGAAATTATGACGCCACCCGATATGCATATTTTTGTGTCATCTGGTAGGGTTCACTACTTCCTAACTAAATACCAAGTTTTAAAGAAATTCAACCATTAGTTTCAGAGAGAAGTGCGCAAATATTATCGCCGGACGGACGCCTGACGTACGGACAAAGCCAAAAACAATAGTTCCCAGAGCTTTACAGATGGGGAACTATAAATACTATCTTGGTACGTGGTTTATGTTCACTTAAAAAAAAAAAGAGGACGAATACGGAATTGCATTACCTTAATACAACCAGAGATCTCTTTGCTTAAACAAGAAAAGTAAACTATGGGATGATATGAACTAAACATTTACAAACTGGATTACCTTTAATTACAAAAAACGTACAACATGCAGGCCTGAAAATGGCGACTAATTTAGTCGCCATGGCTAGTGAAAAAAATATTGGCGACTAAAAAAAAACTTTAGTCGCCAAATGCGAGTGCGCTAAAATGAACTTTTTTTTAGTTTGGCTAGTAAACTTTTTAGTTTGGCTAGTAAAATTTTTAAGATACTAGCCAAAGGCTAGTGGAACCTTTTTTTCATTTTCAGGGCTGACATGGTGTAAGAATAATCGTAAAGAGTACAATCTTGGATTAACTTCACTTAAACGAAGTGCAACATAGGGTTAGATTAACCTTTTATTTAAAAAAATACAATCTGGATTACCTTCACTCTAAGAAAACAAAGGTAGCCTACAACGCGAGATTAGGTTAAAAATCCGGGTTACATTCACTTAATTTGACGAAAATAAGATTACAAGTTGTATGGGATTAAATTAACTTGAAAACAAATGCAAACGATATTACTTTCTCTTAAGAGAAAGATCTCGGATTGCGATCTAAGATACCGTTTATTAAAGCGGGACGTACAGAGAGAAAAAAAATAAAGGTACAAGAAGAGGTTGCCGACACATTCCACGCATCACGTCCAATATAGATTCATTTCCTCCTTCAACATTTAAAGTGAAAAGAAATGTTCGTGACGAAGTTATGAGCCTAGAATCCAACTTCTCTTTGAACACAGGAAGTCGGCTATTCTTCTAAGGAGGACTTTTAATAGGCCAGATTGAGTTTATCCTATGGGAATCTATTTTACCTTGGAAGAAAGCGGGAACGTTTTTAGCCAACGGAACAGGATCAAAGGAGACTAGTTTGATGATACTCAAATCTGGCGAGCCGGAAACCAATGAAGTTCAAGAAGGCGACCCTGTGTATTCAGAATTTAAAACACCAACCCGTTTGTAAGGTATTAATATTACCGACACTGATTAACATTTTATTATATAATGAACTAACAACTCACTGCCTTGATGATGTTTACCGAAAAATATTATCAATTCTGATTTGCAGACGTAGAATTATTAGACTATGTAAATTTCATTAAGTTAAAAAATGTATATAATAATAATAATAATAGGCTTACATGTAATAAAGATGCACCAAGGTGTATGTATGTATGCATGTGTGTAGTTTAAGGTGCAGACCATACACAACCGTCACTTCTCATATTGGCATGGGAGAAGGAGGGGGATAGAGAGCGGCGTGTTTTAGTACATAAACGGACAATGATTTAATGAAGGAAGAAGGTCGTTCATTACATTACATTACATGATTATTGCTTTAGGTCCAGCGGACTCTTCCGAGCCAAATCAGGACCGGACAACCCCCGATCCGCATAAAAGATCTGCTGAAACAACCCTAGAAGTAAAACTAAAAGCTCTCCACCAGCCAGTCACTTTACAATAAAGACATCCCACGCAGGGGACGGCTGAGGCTTCACCCCAACTTATCGAACCCCCGTTTACAAAAACAAAATAGAATACAAACATCATTTTAAATTATCAACAAAACACATACATATAAAATGCCTACATTGCTAAATAATAACATCATATGAAGCCCTAGTGACCACCTGGCAGAAAGCGTCCAATATTCCCAAGCTGATCCAACAGACCTCATACACAAACAAGGAGTCTTGTCCCGGAAGAGTTTTCAAGAAAAAAGGTAGGAGACTGGTCTAGCGAAGAAGACGATAGTATAGCAGATTGATAGAAAAGAGCAGGAATGAGAAAGAGCAAATGAGAAAGACAGCGACAGTGGGAATTTAAAGCACTAAATTTCCAGAAAGTGGGGATACTATTTATACTGAAACCCCCGGCACCCCAACGGGGGTCAGAAGGTCGTTCACAATTAATAACAAGATGACAAGCCATTTAACTATATTGCCAGACAATCACACGCAAAACAACAGTCCATATACACACGCAAAACAATAGTCTATATACACAGGCACACACAAAGGAATGTGCTAAATAAACAGTAGCTGAAGACAATGACAAAAAGCTGCCTCGGGGTCTCGCAGTTGACTGTCTGAAGCCTTCACCACTGCGCCACACACCAAGTACCCACCGTGGATAACAAGCATATTAACAAGCTGAGTACACTCTCAGAGCTACGAAACCTGCATGCCTAGCAAAGAACTGCCTCCCCCCCCCCCCTCCCCTCCCATTTCCACCAGCGACCTGAACCTTCGATGTTGTGCGAATACGATGGCACAACATAATAGTCAATGACGTAAGCAATGTTCGTATGAAGTTTGAACAAAATTCATTCAGTCTGACAGATCGACAGACATTTGCCTCGTTCTGGTTCTCCACTATTTCAAAATATTTCCTGATAAGTCCGGAGATACAACAGGACAAAGCCTGCTTATGTATCGCGTCCATTGTACGACACAATCGCCACAGCTATGTCACATCTTGGCAAATCTACGACGTAGTGGACTGCTTGCCTCCAGGGCAGTTCCTCGTAACACAGTATATCCAGAGTTCTTCATGCTTTGTGCTGTGAGGGCGTATATTAGACTGACTAATGGAGGTTAATGCCGGCAAACCCTCATTATAAGAGGTTGATTACTTCATTGTTTGTCGTTGAAGAACTGTTACAGGAGAACAGTCCGTCTCATAATAACTTTCCACACGTACGCATTTTGTGTTGGTTATCCTTCTCACAGTTCAACGTCATCCGAGACGAATAGAAGCTGCATCTTCATTCGTCTCTTACAAGCGTTAAATGTCGCTCATCATCTAACCACCGGCCGACCACCACGATATAGCAGCACTTTAAAATGTGCTCTTGTAACGTTGACAAATTAAAATTGAAGCTTTAAAATACCCGACAAAGAAAAATCGGGACATTTCAAAGCACGCCGAAGGCTGTTATAAGTCAGCGCGGGTGTCATCTGTACTGACTATATCAAAGATCGGTTCAAACAACGTGCATTCGTCCACTGTCCCCAGATATTCAGTGTGAAATGTCGGCTGATGATGGATTTTAAATCCTACTTAAGTCTTTGGCAAATCTCGCAAGAGTTATAATCAACTGATAGTCCTTAAATCATCTTGGCTACGTTATTCCGATCCAGGTGCTCGGCGGGGAGAAGCAGAATTCATTTTTCATTGCTTTTCATGCCACTGACGTCAATAGTAACTATCCTTCTCATCACTCAGAATGTAACTGAAATGATATGATATGATATGATATGATATGATATGATATGATATGATATGATATAATATGATACATCTGACATATGATGCTGATATAATTATTATAGAATATAGTATGATAATTATGATGTGATATGAAATAATTTAATATAATAATAAGTTATCATAAAATATGACATGATATATTATATGATATAACATGATATGACACGGCACGGCACGCCACGCCACGCCATAATATAATATAATATAATATAATATAATATAATATAATATAATATAATATAATATAATATAATATAATATAATGGAGAAGTGACATGCAAATTATATATCACCTTTCGTCCAACGCACTAACATTATATAAAGTAAGTAACATGTAGTGTAAGTAAGCTTAAAATAGATATTAGCAGTATAACAGACCACAATCAAATCGAATCAAATTAAACTTGGGGGAGAACATTCAACCAAACACACTTAAATAAATGAACGATGTGTCTCTTGTATATTCACTCGGAGTAATTTTTCAGTATCAAATATACTTTGTTATACCAACATCATTGACAAACTACAAAAGGTTCAGAACTCAGCAGCTAGACTAGTATTCCGAGCTAAGAAACGCGATCACATCACACCTCTACTACATTCCCTTCACTGGCTTCCTGTGCAAGCACGCATAGAGTACAAACTCTCTGTTCTCTGTCACAACCTCTTCACAGATTCTTGTCCTTCCTACCTTGCTGATCTACTGTCTGTCTACTCCCCTTCACGAACTTTAAGATCTTCTGCTGACACTCGCACACTCAAGGTTCCCGTCACCTGCACTAAGACATACGGCCAACGTGCATTCGCTTACTCCGCACCTAAGCAGTGGAATTCCCTTCCCTCCCATATCCGCAACATACAATCAACACAAGCATTCAAAAAGGCCCTCAAAACCCACCTCTTCAAACTGCATTATTCAGATTGATTTGTATCCCGCTGCCATTCTCTCATCTTTTGTCTATGTCTGATCCGTAAGTGTATAAACGGCTGTAAATATTTATACTGTTTTTCTTCCTGGGCCTAACCGGGCATATAAATAGCTGTGAATAGGTTTTTGCTATTCTATTTTCTGTCTTTTTTGTCATTTGTGTACATAGTTGTAAATAGTATATTTTTGTCTTTTTTTGTAATTTATGTATATAGTTGTAAATAGTCTGTACCTTCACTGTCCCGTTTTTTGGTGTATTGTAGTAAAAGTGATGTTTCATCGAGTGCATGTACTTATATGTAATGACTTTGTAAAGCGTGGTGAGTCTGGTCATAGGCTGGAGTACCCGCTATATAAAAATCCGTTATTATTTTATTATTATTATATCAAGTTAAGCTCCTAGCCCAGGGTGAGGGAGGGGGGGCGTATAGCTAGACAAGGAGGGAAGATGGGGGGATAGGGATACACAATATATACATAGTGATTACAAGAACGGCACTATATTACAAGACACAGCAGCCTCTAACTACAAACAATAAAATATGCACTAAATGAAAAAGCAACAACAATGTTCAAACATTTGTGACGTTTCTTAAAACAAGAAAAATAATGAAATAAAATAAAATAAAATAAAATAAATAACAGACGGAGATGGAGCCAACGAGGACACGGTAGTTGTCATTTGAAATGTGTCGTCAGATACGTGACCACTGTTTTAAGGGTCCACAGACCGTAAGCACCGTAAGAACAGGAAGTACACCCACAATATTACGTAATATTAAACACCTGTATGGCCAAAATTCTAACTACAAAAAATTTTAAAATTGTCTTTAAATGCTCTTAATCAAACTATCCTAAATCTGTTACAATTTTACTTGTTCGATTTATTGTATGATATGTTTGAGTTCCGTCATATGCCGCGCTACATACAGTAACGTAGTATTATTCAACGACGAAATCTTACAAAAAATACAACTGCAAAACAAAATCAAGCACATCTAGAGAAAGAAGTACTCATGCAGAACTGAGAGTTAAGCGAGTATTGTTCACCTGTGAGCAGTGTTCAGTGTTTTTAATCTGTGAGTAGTGCTTATTGAATAGTGTTCAGTTAATAATGGGCAAATGCATGCTATATAATATTTACCAAGGAAGATTTTTTTTTGTGTGCGTAGCGTTTACCTGACTCGTAGTAATCACTTTAGTAAGAAGAATTTTTGCCTAGGCAGTATTCGAACTCGAGCTCCCATCATAATACTGGGCTAAGTACCGCATCTTTCACATCTGCACTACGTTTGTAGATTTTCAATCTCTTCGCCTTAGTAACCAGAACCGATTTAAAAGACTTCATCTGATCATCTCGAGTTGCTTGCGTGGAATTATTTTAGCAATCTGATATAGACCGTCTTCTCATGTTTTGATTACATTGGTATCAATAATATTTATCATGTCCTAAGAAACTTGCGTGACTAAACTGATGTAGTACTGAATGCATAATATATAATAACTGCCACCAGCATTTTTGGTAGGCTATATATCCCACCAAGCCAGTCACCGTACAAGTCATCTAGTTGTTGCTTGTCTTGAAAGCATTTTGGAAGCTTTTTTTGTCAATGCCCATCTTGTCAGTATACCTGAACTGAATCTAACACGACATACATACCAACATCCTTCAGTCGTTAAGAAATGCCTTCAAAATAAGAACAGACTACCAAGCTAAAACATCAAAAACATCGCGTTGGTCATTATTACTCTCAGTTGGCGTACTGAATTATGAAGTGCATTGAGTGCAGTTCACTTTTTGGAAGGTATTTCAATGCTCTCCACAGTATTTGGTTTCTATGATAAGACTGAGATAATAACCCGGCTTTGTGGATGTCGCTGAGTAGTTGAGACTTCATGAGTAGGTGGAGGGCTTTTGATACTCTCGTACTATATGGATTTGGGACAGTCTTAGAGGACTTGAGTACTTGGGAACGTTTATCTTTTCTTGCTTTTTGACGTGCGTAAGAACTTTGATTTTCATAAATGTGGTCCTGAAAATTTAATTAGCCCTCCAGTCCTGGTTAATTTATTCATAATTGTTTTCAATGACAGGATCTTAAGTGTTCAAATGTAAAGAAGCGGTTTTTAAAACACGTTTCGTGACGATTACGTGTTTCTTGATTGTATTAATGTTCACAGAAGAGGTTTTTAATTCTTATTGAAGAGACACATTAACTTAAGTACTTATTCTGCAATCTCAGAAAAAGTAGATTTACTAAGACTGAGATTTCACAAAGCTTCGACTTCAATTTAGAAATGGTGACTTTTTTTCCAGTAGGAAATCCTTGCCACGAAAAATACGTACACGGTATATAGAATTCTCAAAGTTGAATAACTTTAGTAAAATAACTAGAAGGGTTAGGGTTTACCTTAATGAAATTGCAAAAAGCATACAAGACTTTCGTGAAATAAGGCTACGTTTACTGGCTGAAATAGAAACTGAAGTGGACAATATAAAAAAAGCGCTCACTGTTCTGTATTGCTTTTAACTGAAGGACAGGCAATCAAAGTTTAAAGGCTCTTTTCCCGTAACAGCAATACAAGCAGCTTTATAATTCGACATGACCCACACTACTAGCTCATAAACATGGCCAGATCACACACGATTGTAACAGTTTACCGAGTCCTGTAGGCTCAATTGTGGAAACAACCCTCAGCCGCCGTAAATCTATCATCGGCATTCACTTGGGGAAATTTACTCGAGGTACCGCGGACCTCTCCTTAAGGCTCAAAGAAAGACCGGAATGATCCCTCGCTTGACAATAGAGCAACCGTAAAATTTTACCTTAAGAGACTTCAATTTAAGGCAGAAGGATACTGCAGAACGTTCTGTTTCGGCGTTTTGAACTAGAGGACAGTGCAGTTCAGTGGGTGATGTATTTCGGGTATTTTGGTAGAGCTGTTGGTGACGACGACTGCGATGATGATGATCGACGACGACGACGAAGAAGAAGAAGAAGAAGAAGAAGAAGAAGAAGAAGAGGATGATAGTGATGATGGGTAGGAGGAAGATGATGATGATGATGATGATGTTGATGATGATGATGATGATGATGATGATGATGATGAAGACGACGAGAAAGGGCAGAAATAAGAGGAAGAGAATGGGGCCTTGCATATATTCTCAAAAGGGCAGAGTTCCACCCAGTTTAACATTGCATTATGTCAACATGCCACTTGTCAGCATGCGACCGGGTTTTAATGTTTAAAACAGTCAAGGGGAAGCGGCGATGAAACAACAACAGTAAGACAGTCGGAGCAACTTGAACAAATCCTGAAATAAGAGACTCAGCCTTAAGCAAATATTGAGTAACGCACACGACTGACAACTTCAAAAAATGCTATCAAGGATCCCTAAAGGCGCGGAGATCTGAAACCAATTTGAGGAAAGAGACTGAAAACACGACGTAGAAAATACGATTAAAATAAATTGAGCTCTGTGATTAGTTTTGGATATATATAAACCCATTGTTTTGGGGCAAAGAAACGAAAGGAATTAACTAACCTAGATTCATGCATGTAAAAAGTATGTTCAGGTGACACCCAATATTGTGGATGCACAGTTTAGATACTCAACATATCCTGCATATCAACAGACCTTTCGTGAATCCCTAGGAATCCAACAAACAACAGCTTACATCATATACAGAAATAATAACGAGGCCATTCATAAATCTCTTTAAAATATCAACCAAAACAGAACCTAAACAGATTCCAACAACTTTTGACACACTGAATCATACTGCAAGAATTAGCAACACAAAACCCTGCATTATAGTACTACGTGAATGTTTTCAGAGATTAGAACTCTGTCCTTTTTATCGAGAGATCTGGAGAACTTAAAATACACTCTGTACGGGGGAAGCGTTTACAAGTCCAAACTCTAAGTGGCTTTATCATTGCAGACTGGAGTGTGTGTGTGTGTGGGGGGGGGGGAGTCGGGGTAGGGTGTGTATGTGGGGGGGGGGAGGAGGTATCGGTTTCACGTGACGGGTCCCTGCTGTCAACACAACCGATCTTAGCGTCTTGCTGATAAAGGCTGACGACAAGAACGGGAAAATGAATACGTTAGAGAAAAAGAAGGACAAAGGAAGATGATGATGTAGGTGGTAGTGGTTGAGAAGGAAGGGGTATATATGATGATGATGATGATGATGATGATGATGATGATGATGATGATGATGATGATGATGATGATGATGATGATGAAGGTGGTAGAGGAGAAACGTGGAAGGGCAAGGGGTTGGGGTGGCGATGTAGGGTTGTTGGGCAAGATGTGGGTACTCTATCACTGTTATGTATTCATGTTTGTGTGTGGGTGTACGCGCGTGGGTATGAACGTGTGTGTGTGTGTGTGTGTGTGTGTGTGTGAGCGCGCCTGTGTGTGTTGGTGTACGCGCCATCCGAACGTGTGCGTCCCTGAGAAATGACAGGGAGGATTAGTGGGGGTAGGGAGAAACTAGATGACGTACACGGTGACTGGTTTGTCACCAAAATGCTGGTGACAGTTATTGCATTATACATTCAGTACTAGATCTATCAGTTTAGTCACGCAAATCTCTTAGGATATTATAAATACCACTGATAGGCCTACTAATGTAATCACAACACTAGATGATGGTCTATATCAGAATGCTAGAATAATTCCACACCGAAGAAACAATCGAGAGAACTGGATGAAGTTTGTGCTCGCGTCATTTTTAAACTGCACTCCATTCCCATAGGTCTTCAAAGACAAAACACTAATCGACCAAACAAACGCACTAATCTTACCAAGGTGAGCAAAACTATTAAAAAAAAACGCATCCCCACCCACCTCTATCCTCGACCTCTGCCCGCCTGAAATAATATAATGATTTTTATATACCGCCTAATCAAGACCCCCCAAACCCCACTCCCCAAAAAGAAAAAAAGAAAGAAAAAGATAATAATAATAATAATAATAATAATAATAATAATAATAATAATAATAATAATAATAATAATAATAATAATAATTATTATTATTATTATTATTATTATTATTTTTATTATTATTATTATTATTATTATTATTATTATTATTATTATTATTATTATTATTATTATTATCAAATAAATAAATAATGGAAAAAAAATCCACCGTAGAGCACCAAAACTTCATTTTCGCAACATGCCCACACAACACCTCAAAACAACCAAAACAAAATGCCTCTTCGACTCTAGAAAGAGCTGGATGGCAACCAGAGGCAGGACAGGAAAGGAAAAGGGCAAAGTCAGAACAGAAGACAACAAAATAGGGCTAACCCTATTAGTGGGCTGTTCCTGGACAGCCAGTGTCCGACTAACCAAATCAGGATCGCACAGGACCGTCGCAGAAAAGTAGGTGTCGACGAACACCAAGGGCAGTAACTCGATCAATGACGTGGCAGACGGACTGGTCACCTTTGGACTCAGTCTAACCACAAGGTGGCGTTCGACACCTCTACGTCACTTCTGTCTCGGAGGATCTGACCTCCTTCCATCGAATGCTTATCAGTGTCTGCTATTTTACCTAAAATACTCGATACTGTCGTGGTAATAATATACAGGGTGGCCTACATACAGCGAGGAGGGGCCGGGTAGCTCAGTTGGTAGAGCGTCTTACTAGTAACCGAAAGGTACCTGGTTCGAATCCCGGATTGGCAAATGTGTGACCATATTATTTTCCCCTTACCATCAACTGGTTCGCTGGTGTCAGAATAATGTGACCAGTAGTCGCCTATACGCTTCGGTGTCGTGTGACTATAATCTACAGTTACACATACAGCGAGGCTGAGACTAGACTATGCCTTCTCCCTTCTAGAGAGAGCAGCACTTGTTTAGTCTCAGCTATACTATACGTGTAGCCTGCTAACATCGAGTGACCCAGGAATTTGGGGTTTTCCCTATTTTGATGTGTTTCATTTTGACGTATAAACAATGACTAACTAATGAATTTCTTTCAGGGTAGACAATGTAGATATAGGTATTATTCCTGATTATTGTTCTCGGGAATGTAAATTTATTTATAAGATAAGAATCTGACAGCTCCATGTAATCTGAATGGAACAAGTATGGGCAAATCCATAAATTTAAAAATAAAAATAAAAATAAAAATAAAGAACAATAAAATAAATAAATAAAAATGAATAAATAAATCAATCAAAGCCTTTTACAGCTTTGGGAAGTGTCAGTCTGATTTCTGAAACATTCCTTACACAACCCACATACAGAAAGTTCCGCTGGGACAGCACTTAAGACTACTACAGTAGCAGATACAGCATCTGCAGACATGGAAGTGTCAGCTGAGCTCTGGAACTGATGTTGGTCGACAACATGTCAGCTGGGACTGGAACCCACTGCACATCAGGTCCCAATTTCCCTCTATCCGTCGCTGTCGCCGGTACTTGCAAGAGCGAAGGAAGTTTAAACTTCGTATAACCTTTCCATGCAGTCTTCGTTGAGCGCGAGAAAATCGTAGCAAGAATGGCGACTATGTCTTTTATTGTTTTTGATAGCTCCCGAGCACTTAGGATTCTATGGGGCGCATTGTTTGTTTGTTTTATAACTGGCGAGCACTTAGATTCTATGTGCTGCAAGGAATTAGGATGCCAAAAGTGCTATGACTTGTGAATTATGATGACAGGCATGTCCTTTTGGTAAAACAAAGAGCAGCAATATAGAACAATACGTTCCAAGTCATATAAAGAGTGAGGAAGGTGTTCTAGAAATCACCAACCATCAACCATACTATCAACATAAAAAACATATATGGTATTGTCCTCTGTGTGTGTGCGTGTGTGTGTGCGTGTCTGCGTGTGACATCTCCGTTGGCTCAGTGGGTCATGTGTGCCTTTTAGAACAGACAAGCTTTATCGAATAAAATAGAGAAGTAGAAAGAGAAGATAAGAGGAGAGAGAGAGAGAGAGAGAGAGAGAGAGAGAGAGAGAGAGAGAGAGAGAGAGAGAGAGAGAAAGAAAGAAAGAAAGATAGAAAGAGAGAGAGAAAGAGAGAGAGAGAAAGAGAGAGAGAGAGAGAGAGAGAGAGAGAGAGAGAGAGAGAGAGAGAGTTTTAAATGCATTTAAAGAGATATAATTTTCGTAAGATCAGAACCTGCTATTACAAATGTATACTGATTACTATTTCAAAAGAAAGATTATTATAAAAGAAAGACTATTATTATAAAGATTATTAATTACATTATAAAAGAAATAAAAAGACAAAGAAACAACATTCTCCACATATCATATTTTTGTGCTAGCTAAGTTGACATTCACTGAAACACCCACATGTAACAGAAAGCAACGCGAACAACGGCGCATTGGTGCGTTTGCAAGAATAAAGACGTGATGCAGGTATGTTTTGACAGACACAACATATCTGCAGCAGCAACAGAACAGCAAGAAAACATGTTTAGACAGATAATACTACCTACATTGCGTGCAATATTACTAGTGACAGGGCATCAGCTTGTAATTGCACTGCTTTCTTTACCTCCCTCTGAGAGGAGCTGAAACGAATCATGGAGTGCTACACCAAGGAGAAGAAGAATAAGAACAACGACGACAACAACAACAGCGTCAACAATAGCAGCAGCAACGTCAACAATATGTAGATAGAGAAAGACATCAAAAAATGCAAATAATGAGAGTTCAGGACCCTTGAAGATCCACTGATCTTGGCTACAGTTCTCAGACATTAATGCAGTCCAGAGGGTCAACTAGGGACCTCCGCATCCGGCTGGACACTTGTGACCAATACAGTCACGTGGCCTATACAGATAACAAAAACCTTGACCGGCGCGTGAAATCACATTGAAGGCTGCGGTCGACTGAAACAAATCTGACCTACAGGGAATGTACACAAGCAACATATTTCAGATGGTACTGGAGTTTTGTGGCTGATTTGCAACAGAACAAGTAGCACAAAATTCCTAAGAATAAAGACTGCATCACCCGTGGGCCCCGTCATCCGTATAGACACGTGCGACCAATATACAGGCACGTGGCCACTACAGACGAAACTGGACAAGCAAGTGACGGCCAGCTGGGAGTGGTCAGCAAAAATATCTTGTTTCAATACCCAGATGGTTATGATGACCAGGAATATCACTCTGAATACACCGATGGTTCTGACCTACAGACCCATCATTGACCTTGACGGACGGAGCGGGAATGCGCACGGAATAAATGCTTGGGATTTTATTAGTGTTTCTGGTAACTTCCAGCAGAACAAGCACAACAGTAGCCAATACTTAAGATTGCAAACAATCTCGTGAAAGTTACTTATATTCTGTACATATCATTCAGTAAATCGTCCGTTTATTTTATTTTCTTGCAGCGGGAAGCTGGCGCTTCTTTGAGTGACGCCTCGTGTTTGTGTGTGTTTGTGCGCGCGCGTGTGCCGTATGTGTGTATGTTTGTGTGTGTCTGCGCGCGGCGAGGTTGCGCGAAAGTTGTATGTGCGTATGTTTATGCATACGTGCACGTGTTGTAGGGGATCCCAGAAGGGGTACGAAAAGATGCAGGGAGGACGCACCCTTCGACCCTCTGAGCGCTGCATAGCTGCCGCATCTTTTCCGACAAAGACGGTTCCGCCACAGGTTTTCCGCATACAGCTACACAGTGCTTGCACGTGCAGCAATAACTCTTTGTTTTCCATGAAGTCATGTGTCAAATGAAGGCAATGCGACCTTCTTTTCCCACCCTCCGACAAATTTCTCTGTGTGTTGTTACAAATGGTGATTACTAGCATGAATGTAGCTTTCTTGTTTTCTTTGAATTAATGTGTAAAAGTAAGACAACGCGGCCTTCTTTCCACGTCATCCGACCAATTGTCCTATGTTGTTCCACATACGAAGTAGGTCTCTTTGTTTTTGTGTGACTGCATGAGCTGGATAAAGATAGGCACAAACAGACACATGATCATTGGCAAGAAATACACTGAAGGACCGAAACCGGGTGCCAAGATACTGCTGACAAACTCAAAATCGACTGTACAGACCAAGACAGAATACCGATACATAATCATAAACATGCACACGCATATAATTATATAATGCCCAACCCGAATGACATGGCTCTCACAAGGACAAAACTCAAAACCCACCCCCTACAATGATGTCGACCAGAAGCCTTGTCATAAAACCTCTTTCCTACCCACCTGATCTACTCTGCCCCGACCTCGAAAACAGTGACAATGGCCAGACTGCACGCAAGTGATGTTTTAATTGCACAAAAACAATACCCCATCATGGACTGTCGTGCACGCGTTTAAAGAGAATCGCGCAACATTGCCACCCCTTGGGAAAACAAGAACAGAGGACAAACCATGCAGGCATAGCATAGAGTGTCAGAGACCATTACAAGCTTGTTCTCGTTATAAATATTTAGACTGCAAAGTATCATTGTAGATAATCAGTATTCTACGCACACGCACATATTCAAAGCGCAGCTGCACCAAGCAGATTGCAAGAGTATTAAGACTGGGAACTCCATATGTATAAAAACGAAAGAAGAACCAGAGAGAGATGTTGAACTGAACTATCGTTGCCGATTTCTGTTTTGTCTTACCTCTTTAGAAGTTCTAAACACACTGAGTCATGTTTCTTTAGTCAAAATGGAGAAAATCGTGTAAAATAAATTGTGTAAGAATTCCGCATTTCCACCCAAATGAAATATCTCCAGTGACACAGAAACATACGGTCAACATAAAAAGGACAAATTCTACAAATGAGTCATTGAGTGATGCATGCAAAGCCTATTTGTGACAAAAGCCACAGCTAATAGGACCCCTCTGACCCGACAATACATCGCCGTCAGCCATACCCAAGCAGCCATGACTCGAGCAGCAAAAGGTTTTACATGGAACGACGCGGATATCAGTACAACACCACAGCGATAGTAAAATTGTATCTGAGAAGTTAGTTAACTAGGGTGTATTGAATTTCGTTTCATTTGTTCGTACCAAACCAAACATCAGTATAATCCGTCGCTATGTTTTTCTTTCTTAGCCTCAGGTATCCAATTGTCTTTTTGTGCTTGTGATTATTATGAATTTATGATATAATGGCATATACCAACTCTCTCCTCCTCTTTCAATGAAATGTTCTGTCATGCAGGGCGATATATATTAAAGTTTTGTGTTTTTCACTAAAAGGCAAACGCTGTAGGCCTCTTCTTTTCTTACTCCTATGCATTTCCATTCCCTTTCTTCACCTTATGTTAACAACTTATGTTAATCTGATGAATAAATACTGATACAACAACAACAACTTCTTCACCTGCTAAGCAAACAATCTACATAGTTTATTTCTTCAAAATGTAATTCTTCACCAAAGTGATATTAAACATTCAGGCGACCTCTCACCCCCACTTACACACATACACCAATCTATTTTTCCACTTTATTATTATTATTATTATTATTATTAGTATTATTATTATTGGGTATTTGTATAGCGCACATATTTCGCCGTTCTTGGCGACTCAAGGCGATGGCCGATGCAGGATCTAACTCAAACCGCCCGAGGCGCCAACTTCCAGCCTTTGGGCGCATCGTAATAACGCTCCAGACAACTGAGCACAATCCTGGGCAGCCAGGGATGGGGGAGAAGGACCTAGGTGCATGCTGGGTGTCACTGTCACCGGCACTCACCCGTCTAGGACATGAGCGTCAGAATCTTTAAAGTCCGTTATGATGGAATGTATGCGACACAGACTAGACCTCGGTTTATACTCTCATCCGAAGGAGTAGGAAACGGGAGTAAATTGTCTTTCCCAAAGACACAACACAATGCCCCGGCCTGGGCTCGAACCCGGGACCTTCAGATCCGCAAGCCAAAGCTCTACCAATAGGCCACCGTGCCTTCATAGTACTCCTTTTCTACTCCTTCCATGTAGACTCCTTCTCTTCTTCCTCCGCCTTCATTCTGGCAGACGCCTCCATTAGGCTCATAGGTATTACAGCAATGCCCGTAAACATTTACTTAACGATCCCTAACGATTATAAACTATGTCCACCAATAATCGACACAGATTCACAAAAGAACTCCGTAAGCACTCAGGCGAACTCGGCATGTTCTCAAAATGGACAATGTCTATTGAGCAATTGCGGAAATATCTCTTAGCCCTTGCATGTATGAAGCCCTTGCATGGAGGATGGAGTCGTGCCATCCAAAAAGCTCATTCGGAAATTCCCACGGCATAGCTCCTGCAACTTCGTTAAAAGACTCTGAAGACGATGCCGTGGGGGGAGGAGGGGGGATGCAACTATGCTGAGTTTCTGTGCTACGTTAGCAAGGCCTGGTAACAATATTTTCAAACAACCAAAATAAAACTCTTCAATAAACTGGATGAGCTGGTACCTTCCTGTCTGCCGCCCTGTGGTGCCAAAAAGATGTTCTCCTCTTTCCTCTCCCCCCCCCTTCTTCCCCCCCCCCCCTCCCCCGAACGTTTTGGATTAACTCCCCTGCTGAAGACGGCGCGCAGGAGTGATGTCCCCTAAAGACTGGAGAGTTACATGCCCACGCTTTTGACGCTCAAGCTGACTTTGATTCTGTTCCCCTTGTTTTGTCTTACTTGTCGATCAATCGATTTCAACTGCACAATATAAAGAAGAAGAAGAAGAAGAAGAAGAAGAAGAAGAAGAAGAAGAAGAAGAAGAAGAAGAAGAAGAAGAAGAAGAAGAAGAAGAAGAAGAAGAAGAAGAAGAAGAAAGAGGAGGAGAATAAGATGAAGGAGAAGGAATTAGGATGAGGAGAAACAAATGTAGTATTAAAATGAAACAGGACCCTCATGTGAGTGTGGGGGATGTCCTTCAGCTTATTTTGGGAAAGATGTGGGAAGTTCAAAGAGATAAGACTTGAATATCCACACCCACTAACCCACGCAACAGAGGCTGTCCACTTCACTGGCCACAAGACGTCATAACATTTCCCAGATTGCTTTTTTTTAAAGGTACTGTCTTTAATTAGATTCCACAACTATTTCATTTTAATGAAGCCATCGCGTTTTGAGATAGAACTATGAGCTTATGTAGGTATTTGCGCTTTGAACAGATCTGTAATTAGGAAAAAGCGCCAAATAAATTCCATTATTATTATTATTATTATAATTATTATTATTATTATTATTATTATTATTATTATTATTATTATTATTATTATTATTATTATTATTATTATTATTATTATTATTATTATTATTATTATTATTTCGAGAGTAACATTTTTTAGGAGTAACACGGACCACTCTACAATTAACTCCAAAAATGTGTTCAGATTCTTGTATGACTGAACTGAGCCTATTTAAATCTAATAGCATTTTTGATGGTTAACTTCATCTAACCTTAAAACGTTAACTTTTGTGTCATAACTTGGCTAGTGGCCTTTCTTGTGTCTGTCTTTTAGGAGGTAAATAGCTTTTACAACTTTTTGTTGGTATTTTGTACTTGAGCGTCTGTTGGTAAACTATAATGCTTTCGTGCCGTGCTCGCGGTTGTGAATGTGTGTGTGTGGTTTGCATGTGATATAGTGTAAAGACAGATTTACATTTGTAAGCTTTAAATCCCTTTGTATTACAAAAAAATTTAATTTGGTATATTGAAATTTTTTTTAAAGTAAACAAAATGCTCTGTGGGTTCGGGCAAATAGAATAGACCCAACGTTTCCCGGCGTGTCGTAAGAGGCGACTAACAGGGGTGATGTTAGCACGGCATCACTGGGCGAAAGTCTTCTACACAGAAGTCACCGGCCAGGGCGGAGGAACCTCACGCTACTACAGGTTCAACGACCACGTGCTCAGGGCCAAGGCGAGCCACACTGTATTCGTGGATTTCGGCTGTGGCCAACAGCCTGGAGAGGATTGGGCCCTGCCAGGTCTTTTTTGCCCAAGACACACTACATGATGACACAATCCACTAATTCCATACCGGATCGGTCGTCGCCCGGGCCGTCACCCGGCACAAGGACCGCGCCTTCCGTTGGCCACCAGGACGGAGGTGTTAAGTATGCTACTGATGGACAATATAGCAAGATCCGCACGAGAAACAACATCGTCATAGGAACCTGGAACGTCAGGACCCTAACTGCGGAAGGAAAATTAGAAGAACTGGCCCACGAGCTGGACCACTATCGATGGAACGTTCTAGGTATCAGCGAACTGCGCTGGAAAGGCCTAGGTGAAACAACGACTGACAAAGGCCACAAGCTCTATTTCAGCGGTAGAGATGACAGGCACGAACACGGCGTTGGATTCTTGGTCCACAAGAACATTCTAGCCACTGTCATGGGTTGCCGCCCAGTCTCCAGTAGACTCATTACCATCCGTCTGAGAGCAACCCCTTTCAACATTACCATCATCCAGGCCTATGCCCCAACATCAGACTATGAAGACAGCGAAGTGGAGGATTTTTATGAAAATATACAGGCGGTCCTTGACCAAGTGCCGAAGAAGGACATAGTCATAGTGCAAGGCGACTGGAATGCCAAGGTTGGCCAAGATGCGCACCGCAACTGGGGAGACACATGCGGACCCCACTGCAACAACGAGACAAATGACAGGGGTCTGAGGCTATTGGAGTTTGCCAGATACAACAATCTGGTACTGGCAAACACGCTTGGTCTCCACAAAAAATCCAGACGATGGACATGGCACAGTCCCGGCGGGGAACATCACAACCAGATCGACTACATCATGGTCAAGAAACGCTTCAGATCAAGCATCAACATTGGCAGGACACGCACTTTTCCAGGAGCAGACATTGGAAGTGACCACGATCTCGTGATGATGTCTTTCCGGCTCCATTTGAAGAGAGTAAATACAGCAAAGTGCACTAGGCTGAAGTTCGACCTGGACAAACTGCAAGACCCGGAGGTGGCAAAAATATTTCAGGCCACAATTGGAGGGAAATTTGCACCACTGCTTATTTTGGGGGCAGGCGAAGTAGATGTCAACACCATGACCAATACCTTCAACTCAGCTGTAACAGATGCCGCCACTGAGATCCTTGGCAAGCACCGACCAAAGAAGAAGCCGTGGATCACACCTGAACTTTTGGATCTGTGTGATAAACGAAGAGAGTTAAAAAAGAAAAAGAACACCTCACAGGGAGCTGATGTCTACCGAAAAATCAACAATGACATCCGAAAAGGCATGCGCACAGCAAAGGAGAACTGGATAGAAGATCAATGCCAGGAAATAGAGAACAATCTGAACAAGAACAACAGCAAGAAGGCCTACCAGACTGTGAAGCGGCTGACAAGTGTTAAACAGCCCAAAGTCTCCACTATCCAAAGCAAGTCTGGCATTTGCCTTACAGAAGAACAAGAAGTCTTGGACAGATGGACAGAGTACTGCTCTGACCTTTACAACCATACACCAAATGGAGACCCATCAGTTCTAGCATGTCCCGAGAGCAGAGAAGAAGAAGAAATCCTCCCAATTCTCCGGGAAGAAGTTGAGGCAGCAGTGCAATCGCTGAAGAAAGGGAAGTCAGCGGGAGTGGACAACATACCAGCGGAACTGCTACAAGCAGGAGGAGAAGCGATGACTGATGCTCTCACCACTATCTGTAACAAGATCTGGCAGAGTGGGGAATGGCCTACACCATGGACCCAGTCGCTTGTCATCACTCTTCCTAAAAAAGGTAACCTTCAGGAGTGTGAAAATTACCGCACCATCAGCCTCATCAGCCATCCCAGCAAGGTCCTCCTGAAAATAATACTCAACAGGTTGAAACCACAAGCTGAACAAATCATAGCTGAAGAACAAGCAGGATTCATGGCAGGGCGAAGTACCACTGAACAGATTTTCAACCTCAGAATAATCTGTGAGAAATACCTACAGCACCAACAACATCTATATCATGTGTTCATAGACTTCAAGAAGGCATTTGACCGAGTCTGGCATGCAGCTCTATGGGCAACCATGAAAGTGTACAACATCAGCCCTAAAATCATAGAAGTCATCAAAAGCCTGTATGACAAGGCTACCAGTGCAGTCCTCCATAACAGCGTCATCGGGAACTGGTTCAGAACAACAATCGGTGTGCGTCAAGGATGCCTACTCTCTCCAACACTCTTCAACATCTTCCTAGAGCGCATCATGTCAGATGCTCTTGCAGATCACGAAGGCACAGTCAGCATAGGGGGCAGAGCAATCTCCAATCTTCGTTTTGCGGATGATATTGATGGATTGGCTGGAGAGGAACAAGAACTTGAACAGCTTGTACAGAGGCTTGACACCACCTCCAGAGCTTATGGAATGGAAATAAGTGCAGAGAAGACCAAAATGATGACCAACAACACCAATGGCATCAACACGGACATCAAAGTACAAGGCCAATCCCTCAACACAGTGCACAGCTTCAAATATTTAGGAGCCATTGTGTCAGACAATGGGTCTCGACAGGAAGTCCTCTCCAGGATCGCACAAACAACTGCTGCCCTGACAAGGTTGAAGCCCATTTGGAAAGACAGAACCATCAGTCTACATTCCAAAGTAAGACTGCTGCGATCTCTGGTCATCTCCATCTTCCTATATGCTTGCGAAGCATGGACCCTCACAGCAGATCTCCAACGAAGAATACAAAGCATGGAGATGAGGTGCTACAGAAGACTTCTGTGCATTTCCTATACCCAACACATCACCAACGTTGAAGTCCGACAGACCATCACACAAGCCATTGGACAACACGATGACCTGCTCACAGTGGTGAAGAAACGGAAACTCCGATGGTATGGCCACGTCACCAGATCATCAGGCCTTGCAAAGACCATTCTGCAAGGCACAGTGCAAGGAGGTAGAAGAAGGGGGAGACCGAAAAAGAGGTGGGAGGACAACATTCGAGAATGGACTGGTTTGACACTGAGCGAAGCCATGAGGGCTGCTGAGGACAGAGAAAGATGGAGTATGCTGGTTAAGCGATCATCTGTGGTGCCCCTACGACCTTCGGGTTATGGGACAGGATAGGATAGGATAGGAAACAAAATGCTACCTTTTTGTATATTGGTGTATTGTATTTGTTGTATAAGGTTTATTAAAAATGTAAGGGTAAATGTAAAAGGGAAAGGTAGTCCCATAGCCTTGTGGCCGTAGGGGATCGTGATGTTGGAGATCACACTTATCTTGGGCCAGCGTAATGAGAATGATGCCCATCTCTCTCCCTCGCTGCTTTACTTTCCCCACCCTTAAGAGAGTAGGTACTCAGTCACAGTTGAGTCAACTGGGGGCGTTGTTATTTGTCGCTTCACGTTTTGCGGTCACCCATCCAAGTGCTAACCGCACTGGACGGTGCTTAACTTGCGACACAGTAGCGAGTGCTCCAACCACTGCGCTATCCGACACCCCATAATTAGCAATTTTCTTTTGTTAAACCTGTTGTACATATACCCCTACCTCCAGCCACCCCCAGCGATATCAAGGTGTTTTAGTCCTCTTTAACTTCAATGTTGTATGGACTTTAATAAAGATTTACAACTAAAACTCTTGAAAAGTTTGTAGGCTACTTATATCAAGTTTTATAATTGCTTTTCAGGGCTCGAAATGTGCGCTTTGAGCTTGGCTTTACTGAGGAATCGCGCCATATAATAGCTTTATTATTATTATTATTATTATTATTATTATTATTATTATTATTATTATTATTATTACTTATTTACTTACTTACTTACTTAATTAATTAATTAATTATTAATTAATTAATATATATATATATTTATTTATGTATTTATTTATTATTATATTCTTCAGACAGGTCAAATATCCGTGCGTGACAATTTAAAAAAAAAGGAAATAAAACTATAAAAGGGTGTACACAGTTCAGCGGACAAAACGCCTTTATTTTATTCGTGTTTGTTTTTACAACTATCTTTGATGACAAAGTAATATTACACCGTAATGATTCTAATTATACAAATGCGTCTTCATAGGGTCATTATACAGGTAGGTCTTTCCAAAATAAGATAATAATGAAAATAACACAAAGCTTATCCTTACACGACATTAATTTTCAACAACAACAAAGAGTGCATTGAACTGGTATGCGCTAAGGGTCGAGGTGTGTGTGTGTGTGTGTGGGTGTGTGGGTGTGTGGGTGTGGGGGGGAAGGAGTGGGGTATAGAGGATTGTTTAGAGGTCGGTTTATGGAGTCACTCAAACCACAGGGCATCAGAGAGTACATTAACTTCGTTTCTTTGATTTAGAATTATGTGCTCCGACCACCCCAACCCCACCCCCTTATCCCTCTCTTCCTCTCCCTCTCTCTCTCTCTCCATCGCTAACTCCTCTCTCTCTCTCTTTCTTCTCTCTCTCTCTCTCTCTCTCTCTCTCTCTCTCTCTCTCTCTCTCTCGTCGCACAATCATTTAAAACTTTGCAGACAATTGTTATAAATAACAGTTTTATGCTATATTTTTGTTTTGTTTTTCGCCGCTTGTGGTAAACAGTTTCTCACACGAATTTAAAAATAAAGAAGTTTGTTGTGGTGGAAATATTCCGTTTCACAAAGAATGTATACACCCCTGAAAAAAGTAAATGGTAGACAAATTCGACAACTAAATATATATCACATCTCTGTAATCCATCTAATAAAAACTTGTTATCGATCTGGATGTGGAGGAATAATTCTATACTATGAAAAACCAAGGGGAGAAAACGAATTCCAAGAGTCTGAGCGATGCAGAAATTTCAAAAAAAAAGCAGAGGAGAGCAGATAACAGGAACGCAATCTTCAATATGCTTCTTAATCTACCTATTCAACCTAAAGGCCATAATTTTCACCACATCGGAAGCCTGCAAAGTGAGGATCTGCTACATCAAAATACAGGTTCATGCACCGAAAATAGACTGTTGGTTAATGAGTCCTTTATCATGATGACGTCGAGATTTGCATCTTTTCCATTCCTAGTTTTGACGTGCGCAGCAGACGATAACAATATCGGCGTTGCTGTCTGGTAGAAGATGGCTACAAGACGGGGTTATATTCAAAGAAGTAAGAAAAAAAGACGAGAAAAACGAAGAAAGATATGAAAGAAATAAAAATAAAATTAAAAAAGAAAGAAAGATAACATCAACAAACAACAAGAAAGAAAGAAAGAAAGAAAGAAGGAAAAAGAGAGCGCCAAGAGGCAAAGAAGGAAGTGGAAAACTCCAATGAAAAACATTGAATGTAGAGTTTTAAAGTTAAACATGAAAAAAATGGGGAAATTGCACATTTAGAGGATATCATTATGACAGACAGTGAAAATAAACAAAGAACATAAGTTTTTAAAAAAATTGGAGGAAAAGGATTCGGGAAAACCCACAATAAGGATGAACATTTAAAAAAACACGCAGAAGGCCGAAAATCCAAAATCTGCACATATTTTGTTAAAGTCGAAAGATAAAGAGAGTGGGGGGAGGAAGGAGTAGGGTGTTAGGGAGGGGAAATAATAATACATAACAATAAATAATAATAAAGGTATTTGTATAGCGCTTTAAAAAAAAATTAATGACATCAGTTCAAAGCGCAGTTCTCAGGCACTTATACTTAACGTTAACATCAAAACACATACGAAAAGAAGTGAAACAAAACTGAGACACCAATACATTCTGCAAAGACACAACACAAACATGAATTGAAAGTGTGTTTTCCGAATTTAAATCTGTAAATTATCCTTAAAACTTTGACAAGTTTATTCCCCTAAACTTCTTTGATCTACACTGTTAGAGTTAACAGGAGGAATAAATGTCTCATCTTTTCCCCCACTATTTCAACGTCTATCTCAGAGGTGTATCATTCAGTCATTGCAGTAATCGAACAATGGTAGTGTTTTCTACTTCTGTTCCACATTATCGGTTACCAAAAAAATAGCACTGACCATATATCTTCAATAACAAGGCTAAAATGTACGACAGGGGAGTCACATGGACCTTGTCTGTCAGTGGATATATCTACCGCCTTTGACTGTAAACATTACAACCATTACATGTACCATGAAGCGGCGGCGGAGTTCAACAGCTACAGAATTCTAAGCACTGGGGCTCAAGAGTCTATGGAATTTTCCAAGCATCTTCTGAGACAGAGTACAGGAACATTTTGTTCGCTCTGTCATTGTGCGAGTAAAGTGTATAGGCCATGCTGTTTTATTCTCAATGTCAATTAATTGTTTTGTTGTTATTGTGATGTACCCGGGTCAGGGTCCGGGTCTGGTCTGGTCTTGTCTTATACAAATTACACAAGATAGTCTTTGATAGGAAATGAGAGCCATTGTCCATCCATATTACGCGTTAGCTCTACCAAACAAGTCTGGAATTGCCTAACCACAGTCACTATTCTGACGATTCTGATCAAAAGAACGATTGGTGGCCTTACTGGTTCGCAAGATCATGCAAGGTATGCATGCCCTCAAGGTATCTATAGTATAAAGAAGCTCGCGGCTAACAGTGGCAAGACTATCGTCTTTTGCCGAATTCGCTAAAGCAAGAACCTCGAGTATGCAACTCACCTCGTGTGTGGATGAGTACAAAGTACTTGGCTGTCAGACACAACAAAATTCGATGCTGCGTAACCACAAAGCAGGAAGCGTCCTTTGTTAAATTTTCCACGGTCTCAGACGGGGAATGGCGGACATTAAAGACACAAAATTCTTCGGCTATTGCCAGCATTGCAACAGTAGTTTATCTAGATGTATGCTCGACATGCATCTTTTTGTCCGGAAAGCTCAAATATACTTAATTCAAAAGGGCTACAAATATAATTCGAATTTTTTCCCACATATTTTAAGAATATATGAACGCAAAATAAAACTTTTTTTTTACGAATCCATTTGAGGTTGAAGACTGCATGTCATTTAGGCTTATTTATTCGCTCGTACTTCTGAGCCGTAGGCCTATAGTAACATGAAATTTCTCCGCTCAAATATTTTAAAGTATTCGTATTCAACAAACATGCAAGAGTATAGGCTATATATATTTCAGTGATCGCACGTAATGCAAACCAAACCCCCGTTGGGGTGCCGGGGGTTTCAGTATAAATAGTATCCCCACTTTCTGGAAATTTAGTGCTTTAAATTCCCACTGTCGCTGTCTTTCTCATTTGTTCTTTCTCATTCCTGCTCTGTTCTATCAATCTGCTATACTATCGTCTTCTTCGCTAGCCCAGTCTCCTACCTTTTTTCTTGAAAACTCTTCCGGGACAAGACTCCTTATTTGTGTATGAGGTCTGTTGGATCAGCTTGGGAATATTGGACGCTTTCTGCCAAGTGGTCACTAGGGCTTCCTATGATGTTATTATTTAGCAATGTAGGCATTTTATATGTATGTGTTTTGTTGATAATTTATAATGATGTTTGTATTCTATTTTGTTTTTGTAAACGGGGGTTCGATAAGTTGAAGTGAAGCCTCAGCCGTCCCCTGCATGGGATGTCTTTATTGTAAAGTGACTGGCTGGTAGAGAGCTTTCGGTTTTACCACTAGGGTTGTTTCAGCAGATCTTTTATGCGGATCGGGGGTTGTCCGGTCCTGATTTGGCTCGGAAGAGTCCGCTGGACCTAAAGCAATAATAATGTAATGTAATGTAATGCAAAACAAGTGTCAAGCATCACGATTTTTGGAATCTAAAGTGAAGGATTAGTCCAAAGAGTAACTGAGCCTGCTGTGGCACATGCTATACACTACAATGGATTGTGTCTCAGCAAGTCCAGACACTCTATACGAGCTCATTCATCATGCTGACAGATGACAGGTTTAAGCAGACTGATTTCTTGCTACCAACTGCAGAAGAATAGCCACAAAAGCTGAACACTAAAAACCATGATTTATGTCAGGGTTGTGTGGGTTTTCAGTACAGTTGCCCCAAATTGGACAGCTATGAGGGTAATATACGTCAAAGGTGAACAGACGTTCACCCATAACATTTTACTGTAAGGAACTGCACCTAGGAAGATATATAACAGCCAAATGGAAATTTATTTGGGGTTTTTAGTATAATGTCCCACACTGGACAGGAACGGGAGTGATTTATTTTGCGCATGCACCATACTTTCGCTTCCATGAAGAAAGCAGCGCAGCCTCGTGCTTGTCCCTTACCTGTCAGGTACCTGTTTGGCCGAGTTGTGTCTAGCGAGCCATTAGATACAATAAGATCACCGCGATGACAGACACTAACTGACCGACAAGGAAACAGATTGACAGAGCATCTAGGATGTCAGAGGTTTAGAAACTCCTATTTCGTTTCTTGCAGAATTCATCATGGAAACACAATAGAGCAAAGCATAACAGGCCTCCGGACCTACCGCAATGTTTAACTGAGCAGACAGCGCTAGCAAAATACCGTACCAATCTGCGAATGCCAATTCAAAACCACATTCCTTCCTCGTCGTTTAGAGAAAAAATTTTCGGGTGTGTGAACTACATCTCGTTTATCTCAAAAACAGAATTGAAACACAATGGGTCGAGGGTATATCAGGCTTATCTTTCCTAGAACGGAATATGTTTGAGGCACACTGAATTTCATAGACAAGTTGAGTCATTGGTACGACTGATATCCCTGAGTGCTGTGATAGGATAATGATGCCAGGGCATAACACGTCGTCTAAAAATGGAGGAGGGCACGTGCAGTGACGGCGCTGTTGGAGCATTTTCTGTATCAGCTTTCAGCCCATGCAGATGAGTACATCAGGGTGTGGTCTTCAGGAAGCAACTACCCAGTGTACCGTACTGTACGGCTTCGAGGATTTATCTACTGGGTAAATGCCTCCTGAATACCATCCCAGATCCACATAATCTCCTAGACCTCTGTCTTCATCTATGACCAACAGTCCCCGTTGACTGTGTAAATCTGCAACACAAGACCATTTGCAGAAGAATGACACCGTTTCCAATAAGGACTGTGTTCCCTCAAAAATGTACAAGCTATAGTTTTGTGGGCACCAGACACAGGCAATAATCTACTAAATTTTACTAGATTTTGGTGTGTAGCTTGCAGTAAGTTTTGGAATCTTTGGTACAATCCTGACTTTGGTCAGTGCCTTGATTGGATCGGAGTTATTTGAGTTAGTTCAAATACGCTATATAAGACCAATGACACTTTTCGGTCCTTTACCTTTTCCAAAAGACAGTGAAAACTGGACGGTTACAGCTTTCTAACCTACACAATATATTTTTTTAAATCAATCTGTAATAGTTTTTCTTGTTATAGATACACATTAAAAAAAACACGTGCAGCGCACAGTCAACCAAAATTGCAGTAACATCCACGATGTTTGAATCTCCGGTAACAGTAGCAGGCGGCGCATGGCACCTGGCGGGATGCTGTCTGAGAGGTGTGTGTGAATTGCTCTGACTCGCCAGCTACCTGGTGACCGCAGACATTGAAGACCATTAGAATTCTAGACGCGTCTGCTGAAACAGTGACACGCCACAACGCGCAATAAGATCTAGCCAGAACGTTGCCCTCGACTAACTGAATTATTGCTGCACAGCACCCTGACGAATTCCTTGAATGCACCCTTTGACGTCTGACGATGCTGGACAAATGGTAAGTGTATGTGAGAGAGTCCAGCCCAGCTGGTCTATCTGCACTGCGAGAGCTGTTCTAAATAGCTTCTACAGTCTGCACCTGCAGTAGTTTGCGCTATTATGGAGTTCCACTAAGAAGACAATTAGCGTCGTCTTCTCCTCCTACCTCCGCCCCTTCCTCCCTCACAACCCTCCCACCCCATCCACCACCGTCTTTCCTGGTAAAATTGCCGGGTAATAGGATTTTTGCTAAGTGACACGTTTTGTAAAGGATTCTTTTGTGTAATGATATGCTCAGCTGTAAGTATTTTGTCAGTCATCGTGTTGGATTTTGATCCTGGGTCACATTTGCCACCCATGCGAGTGAAATTCTGGTCGCTTTCAACGCAGCGTCACCCTGAAGAAAGGTAAAAGAAGGAGACCCACCAATTTCTCAGGACTTAAATCTACACCTAATTTACCAACTTACACTAATTATATTATAGAACAACCACCAGACTGTTTAGGCATCAAACAGGGGGAGGAAGGGAAAAGGGGGCATAATCTGCTCCTTTCCAAAAATGTTATTGCAAGCACCATTCAGGCAACTAACGAGAATTTTCTTTTAGGGATAGAGAGTGTACCGTTGGTAGACCTACCTAGGGGCCACTAAACTTTGTGGGGCGCGTGTTGCGTTAGGTAATGAACTTAACTCCAGTCGTCTGTAATGCCCAATTAACCCCTTGCGCCGCAGGGAGCGCTCGCTGACAAAACCGCGCTTGAAAAACAAGACAAAACTTGAAAAGATGCAACAGGTTTGCCGCCGTAAATGAGACCACTTTTCAGGAACCGTTTTTCGCTAACAGAGTATCGCAGGCTACTGAGGCCTACAACAGGGTCTAACCTAGGTTTGATATAGATCTGAGACCGAGTTCAATCAGTTCTGAGTTCTCTGAGCCCTTTGACACTCAGTCTGCACTTCCCAGCAGCCAAGCGGGCCAAGCAGAGTTAGGACTTCTTTCATCGACCAACACTTTGTCAAGAGCTAGAAAATTGCCGTGAATACCTTTCGAACGGTTCTGTTCAGTCTGTGCTCTTGGGTGGTCTCGTAAGAGTTGGCATTTGTGATTTTGACAATGCCAGCCAGACAACGGAGGGAAAATATGGTAAGAGGAACATACAATTGCAGTTAGAATTATTGCTTGCATTCTTTAAACTGACACATGTTTCAAGCAAATAGTACGAACCCGCAGTTGGCTATAACTTTCATAAATAGCATAATTGAAAATGTCGTAACTAATCCATGGGTTGAGGAAAAGCCAAAAATCATTATGCTATACTAACAAAACTTATTATTATTATTATTATTATTAATATTATTATTATTATTATTATTATTATTATTATTATTATTATTATTATTATTATTATTGCCCTGCAGTTTTTAAGGTTTCTAGTTCAAAAGCTAACATCATCTAAATTGTTTTCAGACAGCCTCTTTAACAATAAAATTGTTATCAGTCCTGCAGGCTTTTACTAAATTGTATTTCAAGAAGAAGGAGAAGAAGAAGATAGGAAGACAGCTTTATTCCATTTCGACACTCCTTATATGAGCAACAAGCTAGTCGCATGGAAATGGCCACAGAAAAAGGGGGACCTACAGTCCGATCCCATTTCCAAATTTGACGAGATTGGTTTGGTGAATAGCTGCCAGCGATTTTCTTGTAGAAAAAAAAAGCCAACTTGTGAGCGAATCACTCTCGGCATTGTCAAAACAATTTGTCATCCAGGACAGACATTCACCGGCCATGCTTTTGCGTGTATCAAAGAGGCTCTTTGCGTGTATCTTACAGCTCCCTTAAGAGAGTAAAGACAGAGCCAATGGTTCAAGCTCCTGAGAGAACGTAAGAAGAAGAAGGCAATACAAGGAAAGCATCTCATGCCGTGTTCAAAAAGTTTCATACACCTAACAACGGAGGTTGGGAAGTTGAGAGCAAGTTCACTTCTATTTGAGCGCCGTGCCAAAGAGTGACAGTTTAATTATTCTCCAGCTTGACTCGCTTGCCTTGTCCATTTCTTCGTTTGCTCATACCTTCATTGACGTAGTGAAAGAATCCTTGCTTCTGTCTTCCTATTCTTCTTGGCATTCATATTCATATGTTATTGTCCTTTTTGTTGTTGTTGTCGTTGTTACTATTTCTATGTTGCAAAGCAAAGAAAGCAGTGAAACTATGATATTGACTATCACTTTAAAATCTTAATAAAATGAACCTGAAAGTAACAGTTAATTACGAATACACACTTGATCTTGGAGGTAGAAGAAGAGGGAGACCGAAAAAGAGGTGGGAGGACAACATTCGAGAATGGACTGGTTGGACACTGTACTGAGCGAAACAATCAGGGTTGCTGAGGACAGGGAAAGATGTAGTACGCTGATTAAACGATCATCTGTGGTGCCCCTACGACCTCCGAGTTATGGGATAGGATAGGATAGGATAGGATAGGATAAGATAGGATAGGATAGGATAGGACACACTTGATCTTACATCATTAACCTTTCTTCTTGCTCTCTGTTCAGTATACCTCCTTAGAATTATGAATAGTTCTTAATATATAACCCTTTACTGGCTCAAAGCGCTGCTCAAGGCACTGGCCGACAACAGGATGTAACTGAAGCCACCTAAAGACGCCAACTTGCTCCGCATTTGGGTAGAAAAGTCCTGCAGGCACTCTACAGGACCTCTTTGGCTTTCCCTGTTGTTTCGTTCTGAAGACAGTTCAAGCTCAAGAAACTCACCGAGCTGAGAGGAAATGGGGGGTCAGAGAGGCCAAAGGGTAAAGGTTAGCGTAGAATGCACTTGCTGCACGCGGTGTTAATGGACAAGCTATAACTTCTTGTTCGATTCCTCTACAGTGCATCAACAGTGATAACGGTTTTGAGGTATCCGAAAATCATATATACTTTACTTTATTTTCCATTGATGTTGCAGGGTATTGCAGAATGCCAAAGCTGTTTCACAGCAATGTCTGGGTTTGCATCAACCCCCGCGAGGACTGCAGGGGCCAGACTAGTATTTTCCATAGTAGATTTGCATGCAACTGCAAGGCAAAGAAAGTCCATGATAACTAGACAACAAGTATAGTTTTAGCGTTCGCGGACACTACAGACTGATTCAGTTCAAGCAAACAAGTTATCCTCGAAATCGTTTTTTTTCCTTTTGGCTATCTTAATAGAAACAAAAATGTTTTATCTGAGATTATTTTCCTCCGCTATATTGAAAAAGTATGCTATCTCCTAGCCTATCCTAGGGTAAAATATAATTTAAGGAACCGATTCTTCAGTGCAACAACATTATTTAAGGAAAGGGACAGAAATTAGAACCTTAAGCACACAGCGCCATGTCACAGTCAGTCTAGATCATTCTAGATCAATGAGATCCTATGAACGTTATCATCATAAATTCAAGTAAGTTCGGTGAGTGTTCAAATACTTTTTTTCTCCTCCGATTTCGAGTATCGGATCCGTCAGAAGGAATTACATGTTTGCTCATCATCGATGACCCGATAACTTTAATCCGCAGAGCAAATTTACTGGCCTGTTGGCCGTGTTTACTTTTTGTGACATAAATGCGCAACTAAATCAAACCCAGCTCCGGGCGATACGCAACTAAATCAAATTTCTTGCGAAGGGTTGCTCCGCCAATACCTCTAGGCAAAGGGGAAGCTACACTCCGTGCGGAGACATTTAGTGGCAACTAAATCAAGCTGGTTTTGGAAGGTCTGCCCTGTTAAATCACAACGACGGACATGTATATAGTCACCTGTTTATAGACCAGGACCGTCTATGACTTTTTTTAAATCATTCATATTATAAGCTATCTTTTTTCTCTGTTCTTTTTCCATTCAATATTAATCCTGCAAATAGGTTACTACATTAGTAGTTCATCATCGCTTTTGTGCAGGCAAGTCGTTTGTAGTGATAAATATCGCTTCGGAAAGAAACAATTGTCAGAAAATAGAAGTTTGTGTCGGGTAGGTGCAACTGGGCGAATCAGATCATGTAAAGAAGGTAATAGGCGATAACTAACAGATCTACTACAGAGGGTAAATACAACAATATAAAACTGAATTGCACTGGTTCATTACAATGAAACGCTTTGACAGAAACGCTGAAAAGAACACCACATGTGGTTTGAATCGATGTGGGCAGTATCGATCGGCGGAATACAATTGACATACAATAGCAAGTGATCGCTGTGCGTAGCATATTCATCAGTCACCGCAACCCTGGAGTTGGACACTGTCCACGTTTGATCATACTCTTGTGTGCTTTCACGTACGGCTGATTGTTCTTAAGGTACTTGCGCTGGATTTATTTAGAACGTCACTACTGTCATGTACTTCCGACTGTACATCACGATGATGGTTTTGTACTAAACTTATTTAGCACAATACACTTTATACTTCATGATGATGGTTAATTGTACTAGACAGCCTCAAGTCCATGCACATACTCATTGTTGTTCATGATTCGTAGTAAACCGTCTTATATCCATGATTATGCATGAGGGATACTCAGATAGCATAGGTTCATAATCGGAATGGTTTGGTAGGTCTTACAGAAAAAGTCAATTGCAACTAGTAAGCAAATATGTGTAAAATACAGTTGTTCTGCCTATACTTTTCTCATTCTTCTTTCTTCTCACCTACCGTTTCACTCCCCCTCGCCCTAGTTTTTCAACGTGTGGGAAGTGAGAGTGTGAAGGTGGGGTAGGAATGAGGAGTGTGTGTGTTGGGGAAGGTGGGTGTGGCAAGAGCTACTGGTATCTGTAGTTTGTGTGTGCGTTGTCTGTATTGTGTTTTATTTTGGGGTGGCAGTGGGAAGTTGGGTAGAAAATATTTGGCAACATGTCTTGTGGAACACTATATAACAGTATTGTATCGTAATAAAAGTAATCTATGGCTATTTAAAAAGATAGTTTGAATGCGTCCAGTACCAAACAAGGTTTTGTAACAGCTAGGCTGCAGGCACACTGTCCTGCCTGGCAACGACGTCTATTTTGAATCAGGTATACCAAAAGATATTCAGCTTTAGAAAATAAACTTGTTCTTGGAAAGTGTAGAGGTATTTCACTGATAAGATTCAAACGGAAAACAAAAACCAGACAAACAAATAGAAGATTTAAATTGGCGCAGGAAATTCCGGATACTTAATCGCTTGCGGTGGTCCATGTTGTTTTGTATTTGTACAAGCTTTAACCGTCCTGGCGAAGGGGGTTGGATCCTGATTTTACAAATTGTTCAACATTCTGAGTCTTTCTGAATTGCGCCTTCAGCCACCATCTGCAATAAAAAGTGCGCTATGTGACTTTTTAAAAATAGCTAAAATAAAACACCTACCAACTGCCATCTGATGAACTGGCGTTTTGTCAACGAACTCGGCTTGTGCACTGAATACAAATAAAGAATGAAATTACCTAGGTAATGAAAGAAGTGCGTCTCAGGTGTAGATGTGCACTGAGAGAGAGAGAGAGAGAGAGAGAGAGAGAGAGAGAGAGAGAGAGAGAGAGAGAGAGAGAGAGAGAGAGAGAGACAGAGAGACAGAGACAGAGAGACAGAGAGACAGAGACAGAGAGACAGAGACAGAGACAGAGACAGAGAGACAGAGAGACAGAGACAGAGACAGAGACAGAGAGACAGAAAGAGAAAAACAGAGACCTAAGATCTCCCGGGAGGCCAGAAAAAAATGGAAAAGAGAAAAATATTTTCTTGACTCATCCAGTTTGAACTTCATCACAACGGTCCCAAGACAGCCATCCATCGCGAACTCAATGTCTGTAGCACCGGCCCCTGGGTCAAAGCACCATTAGCGCCATGGCCAGTACTCTCTCCATGGCTGATGTGAGGTGTTTATGCTGGATCTCGGTGTGTGTGTGTGTGTGTGTGTGTGTGTGTGTGTGTGTGTGTGTGTGTGTGTGTGTGTGTAGAGGTGAAGGAGGAGTAGAGTGCAGTTCTTTGTGGTTATGTGAGATTAAACTGATAAACGGGATAAATAAGAACAACGCAACAATGTATGTTTATTTTGCCTTTAGATTTTAGATTAGTGATTGACTAGATGATGGCCGTTGCTCAAAGTGAAACTGTCCCAAACGAAATAATGTACACTTTAGGCATGATATCGCAAATCCTAAATAGTCGGAGCACTAAAATGCCTCAAAGTAAGTTTCTCATTATTTGTAAACTAAAATTTAAAGAATTAATAATAATTTTAAAACAAATAATGATAAAATTCAGCGTCGGAACAAATATTCAAAACAAGTTAAAGCTGCAGTCACGTCAATGATTGGGCAGCATTGTAATTTTTTTAAAGATTGTTTCCCAATTAATTCAAATATTGCACTTCCATTGTTGTTGCTGTTTTTTTTAATACGTACAACATACAATTACTATGATTACAAAAAATACCACAACAACCAGGCTGTAATTTGACATGACTCGGTCAACAAGTTCAGCATCATTGGCCATGGGTACCGGGTATGATGGGCTCCATAGCCTCCCCTGTTGCTGTGGAGTTGCTGGCCGCCTGTCACATGCTCTGGGAACGCTGAATATCTAAAGACAGGCATCTGCGCTTTATATTGAGTTTTACGCCGCGCAGTTGGTCTCCGATAGTCAGGAGGTGCTTGCGCTGCGCTAGGCCCAATATTGACGCCACCCCAACCTGCTGGGGCTCATCGTGAACACTTTACACAAAGGCCAGGGGACACCGACCATGATTTTCATTCTCGCCTTTATCTTTTCCAGTTCTCTTGTTTCTGTTCACTTTATTTTTTTTACATGTAAACTGTTGCACACTTCTTTCTTTCTTTCTTTCTTTCTTTCTTTCTTTCTTTCTTTCTTTCTTTTTTTTTTCGTTCACTAAAAAAATGTAAACTAATTTTTTTTAAATGTATACTGTTGCGCTTTTTCATTTTTCTGTCCCTTTTTTCCCAGTTCATTTTTATGTGTAAACGTTTGGACTTTCTTTATTTATGAATAAAGCAAAACGACAACAACAACAACAACCACTCTTTCTTTCTTTTTAAGTTCTATACTTTTAGTCTCATTTTTACACTTTCTTTCTTTCCTCTACATTTATGCGAAAGTTTCTCTATATCTCACTTCCTGCATGTGTACATTCGCGGGCCAGTGTAAGCGTGTGCGTGGCAGCGTTGTGTGGGCGTGTGTATGTGCGCGTGTGTACGTTTCTATCAGGCTCAAAGCGCGGCAGTCTGTACGCTCTGCTCACATGTTAACATACACTTTCACAAACACAACAACGCGCGCGTGGTTGCGTGCGTGCACGAGTGTGTGTATATAGTTAGTCCCCGTTTTGGAACGCTTATATTTGCACAATTCCAGTTCAAAAACTAGTTCACTAGGCCCTGTTTTCGTTCTGCTTGTTCGTCGTCTTCCTGGTCCCAATAATTTTAGCATTCAGTTTGTGCGATATTCGTATACAAAAAAATCCAAGTTCAAGTACATGTAGAAGTGACTGATTTTTTTTCAGCTCTTTTTTTATTTTTTTTTCACATTGTTCTTCCGCCCTTTCCCAATGTTGTTTTTAATCTTTGTTACTCACGCCTTTCTTTCTCTGTCTATCTTTGTCTGTCTGTCTGTCTCTCTGTCTTTTTTGTTACCAATTACACGGACTTAACCAATTTGTGCACTGTTCAACATACTGCATATGAACATAATGGAACGGGGAAAAAGAGCCTCCAAAATGTCAGCGCGAAACAATGCCATGCAAAATAATGAGATCCAACGTAAAAAGTTCTACTCGGGGGACAGAAATAAATATGTCCTTCAACTATTCTACTTTTTTTTTTAAAAAAAGTGTCTTTTACATTCATTGCTTGTTTTTATTTTGGAAAATAAATCAAGCTATTACGCAAACTTTTAACACTTAAGCTCACGTATAAACGTAAGTTGTTTTAATTTAAAAGGAAACATGTTTTGCCAGCAATGTATTTTTTTTTTGGAAGTGTGGCAGGGAATCAAAAGATACGTATGCTTTAGCTCATATGTCACCGTAGAAAGGTTCTTTCAGCTGTCAGTAACCACAACTTTATATCATTATCCCATCCTAATTCCCCCCCCCCTCCTCCCCTACCCCTGCTCCCGTCCCCCTCAGCCTTTGCCCTTGTTATACAATTACCATACACTTTTAAAAAAAAAGACCCATCACTCTTCTCTTTCAATCTTCTCCTGAGCCAAGTCATCCTTTTAAACGCTATGACCCTTGAGAACCATCACTACTCTCTACCCTCACCCACCATACACCTTGGTCTCTGTATCTGTTTTCTGCACTTTACCCTCCCTCTCTCTTGCCCCCAGAACTACTCCCCTCCCCCCCCCCTCCACCCTTTCAAATCTTAAGAAAGGTTACCTCCCCTCCCACCCATTCAAAAATCTCTTTTCATCTCTCACCCCCAAAAACTGACTACCTCCCTTCCCCTCAACTCCTCCTCCTCCTCTCCCTTTCTAGAAGTGACTATTCCTCCCTTACCCCATTTCTCACATAACCAGAAATGGATTATCTCCTCCCTCCCACCACCACCACCCCCTCAATCCTCCCAAACAAAAGTGACTAATACTGTCGCTGGTCCAACGGACTATTCTTCATCCCGCACCATTCCAGTCATCAGCGGAAAGTCTTTTTTTGGCGTTACGGTTAATTGCTTTGCGGACTGCGTGTAATCCTGCCGAAAGCGAGGGGCGACCAGCGGGGACCAACAAGGGCTGCTAAGGCTTGGTACCGTAATATTAACTAACAAGGAGTTTTAGTCACCGTGAGATACACACCGCATTTTGGACCTGAGACTTGCCGTGGCTTAATTCAATTCAGTTCCATTCAGTTCAACAAAGCTTCGTGGCGCAGTGGATAAGTCGCCGGTTTCCTATGCCGAAGGTCGCGGGTTCGATTCCCGCAAGGGGCGAACGTATGTGACTTAGGTACGAGACTATTGAGGTCACCGAGGGTTTTCTCCGGGCACTCCGGTTTCCTCCCTCCCTTCAAAATAATATTGGATGCAGTCAAATTAATCTTTAAAAAATACAAAACTATTTAACTTTCAGTTTCCTAATAGCGATCTCCCTGCCTTTACACCACGTGTATGCCTTGTATACTGTTGTCCTTGTTGTGTGTCTGTAATATATTTGTTGCACGTGAGCGTGTATGTTGGTATAGGTCGCCGCGCTTTGAGCTTCGAAGTAAAGCGCGTATTAGCATCCGGTATTATTATTATTATTATTTATTATCATCAAAGGAAGCACACGTACAGCCATTTGTATCGCATTTGAATAGATAAAAAAGCATGCAAAATAATAAAAACATGGAAAATATTGCGTCGAGACTACAAAATGGCTTTTGGTCGCTCTCGAGTAGCGTCCACTTAGGTTCGCTTGCCCACCAGAGAGGTGTGCGTGAGATAGTCTCGGTCCACCGTAATATCATGAAAATAGATAGCGCATTCTTATAACATACAAACTTAAGAAGCTGAGCGAGTCGCTGGCCATTAAGATCAGCAAGGACGAAATGGTTTGAATTGTTCGCTGACATGACAATGGAATCAATGTCTTCCAACATGCATGTACAAACGGTATTGCGCCAGTAACACCGAGGTCCACGTCTGATCATTTATTATCCTCTTTGATAACAGCATTTAAGATTTGTACAGCGCTCTCCTTCCTCACAGAAAGGAAGAAGGGGAAGAAACTCAGTCCTATTGAATAGAATATACAATACAATACAATACAACACAATACAATACAACACAACAAAATACAATACAATACAATACAATACAATACAATACAATACAATACAACATGTCTTTATTTATCTCTACAAAAGACATTACAAGCTTGACTGTGTATGTAAAATCAATGAATCAAACATCATGCAAAACTAACAGCTTCACGTCACATGGTCAAACATGTTCACCTCACATATTGACATACCATCACCTTCAACGTTACCCTATTACTAAGATAAGTGTAAAAACAATACATTGACTGTATAAGGGAAATCTATAATACATACAACAACAAATTAATACCATATCCACCACACGCTGTCATTTGCCGTCAGTGTAACTGAAAAAGAAAAACGACTGACAACACAGTACAAAAATATCTAGTATCACAAAAGAAAAGGAAAAATGCCCTTCATCCGTTGTAAGAGCGACAGCATCACCACCTAACGCTCCACCTAAGAGTTGATGTGAATTGCAGATGGAATGAAATATAAAAGATGTGTTTAATCGTGTGTTGGTAGCAAGTCTTTGGTAGCCTGTATTCGGATCGACTTTTCTGATTTTGACCTTGGGAAGACAGATATGACGGTTTGCCTATCACATCTGACAGAATACAATTCTTTAGTTTCATTAGTTCTGAGACGATTCTTTAAGCAGCCAAAGAAAAGCAAGAAAACACATTCCTGGAGAAAAAAAATTAATTCAAACTTCTCACCGCTTTGTCCCATGTTTCAAAGAAATAGTAAAATATTAAGTGGGAGTGAGGGTGAGGGTGAGGGTGAGAGTACCGTATTCAGGGAGGGACGGGGAGTTCCGTTAAGGACAGATGCAAGAAATATGGTATGAGTGCACGGCCAATTGTATCGTGCGTGACATGTTTGACGTGCGCACAGGAAACACTGCAACCAATCCGTCATTTTAATCACGATAACTACACGCAAAAATCAAGTTAGACGAGCCCACACAAAATACCTCCGAAAAGACAATGAAAGAGAGGAACACTGAAAGAAGGGGAAAGGCAAGGGAACAGTTATCATCGATGTCAGGGTATCATTTTCAGTGATCTTTACACCCAAGCGAGGAGGCAACACAAAAATGATTATCGTGTCAGACGGTCGTCAGTATCTTAAACTCAGCCCAGGTTGACCAACGAACCAACAATTTTGCGATTACTCTGTCCCGCTCCGACTCTGCTAATGACCTCGAATAAGGGGAGAAAAATGAAAGATTGATTACCTTGGCAACCTCAAACACAGTGTCCAACATCACCCTGGCGGACTCGCACAAAGTACCAGAAACTGTTGGCCAACGAAACGGACACGTGATGTATCTCTGACACTCAGTATGTTGTGACGGATCAAGCGCTAATGTTTCTTTTTCATCGATTCAAAAGAACAAGTTTATTTCTTATATCTTCCTATCCTATCCTATCCGGTAGCTCGAAAGTCGTTGGGGCACCACAGATGATCGTTTAAGCAGCTTACTTTTTATTTGTGCTCAGCAACCCCAACATATTTTTTTAGTGATATGTGTCGCCGCATGACAAAACCCGGCTAAAGACGCCAGGATTGATTCGCTGCTACAGCCGTAGAACACTAAAAATAGGCTACCCCATCAATTTTAAGATTGTTGCCTCTTTGTCTTTATTTAAGACTTTTCTTTAATATCCCAAACGGATTTTGTTCAAAAATTACTAAAACATTGTTTATTTTGTTGATTTTGATAAGGTGTTGATCACACCTTGCTAAAACAATGGCACTAATTGACCTCCGATACCCCAACTTTTCTTGTCCGACTATGAAGGGAAATCCCCAATGTGGATTGATATATAACGTCTGGGGAGTGAAAAGTCCCTACTGGTACTACTTTTTGGTACATAAAAGTGTGTGGCATATGAATTTTTCATGAAATTCCTTGTTCTGAAGCTTGCTTGTGACACAAGTTGTGTTCGAATGCGTCTATTGCCGGGTCGTGAAAAACGGAAGTGTTTCCTATAGATTTTCGACGATTTTTATTTCAAAGTGAATTTTTTAATGTAGATAAACTCATCTTACATCTATTTCAAGTGTTTTCTTGCAATATTTATGTTGCATTTGTTAGAAACAATTTGTCCAAGTAAGTGACCGATTCCTTTTGGAAACCGGAAGTGATGGCTTCGTCTCCAGCGTCAGTAGATGTGTCGTCTGCTAGAGTAGCTAGGGCCTTGAATCGACCCGGTTTTGCTTCTGAAGAGCTCCAAGACCTGCTTTCGGACTATTTTTATGATGGTGCCGGTGGGAACTGTGATGAGGATTATGATTCTGACCAGCAGAAGCTTGATCCCGTTATTAAACGATACCGTTTGTTTTCATTCAATGATTCATGTTTCGTAGGCCTCTTCGCTATAGGCGTGTCTTTAATAATCCGTCATTCTACTTGCATAGATTTAGGTAAAGGTTGAAAAGGCGATATCAGTGAACGAATTACAGTAGGAGTGTGGAAAATATTTCAGTAGTATATTTTGTTGGGTGGGGGTGGGGTGGGGAGGGTTGAAAAGGTAAGTAGTCTGGCCTGCATTCAATATTACTAGCATGACAAGTTGACTATGTTCTCAGTATTTATTATTGTTGGTTTGTCTGTTTTAGGAAATGAACATGAGGACTATTTACCAAATTACTAGTAATTAGTATTTGCTTTGATATTTGTGTTTATTTAAACTTTATAGAGCAAAATTACATGTTATTTTGATTTACACCTGTGACGCGACAGATTTATTCGACGTGCGGAAGGGAGTGGAGAATCGTGGAATTATTGTTTAACATAAATTTATTCAACAAACAAACCAGATATTATTACAAGGCAAAACATCAGGGCGCACAAAAGCACAAGGCTTAAATAAGTACTACCCAAATCATAATAATGTGTCAAAATATCACTGGCGGACGACAGGAAACAACAACAGAACATTGATAGAAATACAAGAAATTAAAAAAAGAAAAGAAATTTTTATAAAAAGAAAAGGAAATTTTAGACAAAAAAAGATTTCCAAGTGAAAGGGAGGACAAAAAAAAAATAAATAAAAAAATAAAAAAAATAGGGGGGGGGTGCATGATGGTGGTGGGGGAGAGGGGTAGGGCGTGGAGGGGGAGGGGCGGGTGTGAGAGAGTTATACTTGTGGGAAGAAACTAATGAGTGTGTTAAAGATCAAAGTTAGAAAGCGAAGTATGTGGAAAGTCGTTGAAAATAACATTTGAAAATATTATATAGTATAATATAATATAATATAATATAATATAATATAATATAATATAATATAATATAATATAATATAATATAATATAATATAATATGCGGTCAAAATCGGTTACATGAAAGTAAAAATGTGTGAACAGTTGAAAACGTCTTGGCATTTTCTTGCAATGACAATTCTGCATTTCCAAAGAGTAAGGTATTAACTTCCCTTAGGATAGGATCTAGAAGACCAATCGTTTGAATACGGGCATCGTCAAACAAAGGACAAAAAAGCAGGAAATGTTCAGACGTTTCGGCCGGGTGTCCGCAACGGCAAATCGGGTCGTTTATCAAATGGCGACGATACATGTCGTAGTTAAGGTTGCTTACACCCAGCCGAAGCCTGCAATGGATAATTTGTTGTTGTCGTGCACCATGATAATAAAAAGGCGGGACTGCAGAGTCGTCTTTGGAGAGATGTCGTTTAAATAGGCTGACTGACGGATTGGCTTGAATTTCCTCAGGGAGTTCATTCCACATGATAGTAGAAGAGGGGACAAAGGAATTTTTGTAGATTTCAATGTTGTGTGCGGGGACTCTACGCTCGAAAGGCCTTCGACGGTGGTAAGGATTAACTGACGAGACAAGCGGTGGGACCAAGTCGGAAAGATACTCAGGACAGCGCTCATTGACCATTTTGTGAAAGGTAAGTAGTTTGTGCCGCCTACGTCTTTCTTTCAACGGGCAGAGCCCGGATTCCCTGTACAAGGATTCATGGCTAGTTCCCTTTACTGCCCCTACAATTATTCTAATCCCTTCAAGATGAAGTTTTTCAAGTGAAGTAGCTTGAGCGTCAGTACAATTGTCCCATATTACATCGCCATAATCAAAGTGAGGTAAAACAAAGGACTTATACATGACTTCGAGGGCTTTTCTGCACAGTTTGTATTTGTATGACCGTAAGCATGCCAGTAGAAGAGTTACCGTCTTAATTATGCTATTTATGTGTATATCCCACTTACAATTGTTTTGCAATGTCAGGCCTAGATGTTTATGGTGATCAATTTCAGACAATGTCGTGCTATTAAATATTAGAATTATTAAAGCTTGATTAGTAGGATTGAAAACTACCTAATGAAACTTTTGTTTTAGGTTTGTAATCTTTGTTTGACTATTTGAACTGAGCTGATGTAGCTGCTTGCAATTAAACAAAAGATTACTTGACGGACGAGGGATTTAAGAGAGGGGAGGGGGGGGGGGCATTATGATAGGGTTTATTTTAGAAAAATGATTGATTCAGGCCATGTTCTTGATATATTATTATTTGTTTGAGTTATTATAGACTTGCTAAACACTTGTTTTATTTCTAATAAAACACTGTGCATTATGGATGTGTACAGAATAAAATTGTGCGTACTGTTTTAATTTGTTTATGTTCAGTATTGTGTGGATGGTGTATAATGTGAATTTTCTCATCTTATCTCAACTCACTGCCATATTGCTGCCATCTTCCTGATTGTTTTGATACCAAATACATGCATGGGAAAATTCTGGTTGTGAAGTAATGATCATTTTACAATTTAAAACTTTGAAGGCAATTTCTGGAAATTAGCCCCCGAGAAAATACAATATTTAAAAAAAATCATAAAACATCAACCAATAAAGATAAAACAATTTGGTTTTTTGCATTTTGAAGATTATTTTTAGTACTTTGTTAATAAATAAATAAGTAATTTTTCATATTTTGACACTTTAGCCTGGTTTTCTCATGCTGCAACACATATTTTGACACATTATTATGATTTGGGTAGTACTTATTTAAGCCTTGTGCTTTTGTGCGCCCTGATGTTTTGCATTGTATTAATATCTGGTTTGTTTGTTGAATAAATTTATGTTAAAACAACATTTTTTTTTATATCTTAGGTCGTTTAAACTGGTTAATATAACCTATATCTTTTGTTTTGGCTCTCAAATAGTTTTTATGGCTCCGACTTATGCTAACAGGACGTAACTTTGGAGAATAGGCCTACTAGTCTGTAATGTGGTTCAAACTTCTTATAACACTCTAAATGCGTTCAGCACATTCATTTCTATTTTTCTGTAAGTCACTTAAAACCAACAACGGATCTATTCCGTATCATTATTTAATATCATACACAATAGAACACTATTAGGCAATGATCCTTAAAAGACAAAATAATCCCCCTGGGTCATCAGCACAGACATTCTGAAAGGCTCACTGAAACAGAACTATAAATCATCCTTTAGCATCTTAAACCCACCTACTCAAACAGCAGTTGACCACATTCCCAGATTTGTAACCTAGCAACACTAAGAAATCATAGCCTTAATTAGAATTTAAACGAAATTTAATAAATACCTTTCGAAAGTAAATTACCTTCAAAAACTAAAACAGAGGACGTCTGAATTACCGTTCAAGATCATGCTAAGCAAAAACAACAACAACAACATCAACACCAGCAACACAACATCTTTGCAAGTAAATAACTTCAAACGGACTTCAGCACCAGATCGAACGACAGATTCGTGAAGTTAATTATGGAAAACATTCTAAAATAAGCGTCTGCGCAGGCAAAATAAAAGAACATTAACCTATTTGTTACTAAAAGTGTACATATTCATTCCTAGAGTTCACTTATGATTCTTACATTATTACTTCAAACTGACAACTGACTTATGAAAAAAAGTAAAAACGATAAAAAGGACATAGTTTCCTATCTTATCCCGTAACTCGGAGGTCGTAGGGGCACCACAAATTTTCGTTCAACCAGCGTACTTTTCCTGTCCTCAGCAACCCTGATTGTTTCGCTCAGTGTCAAACCAGTCCATTCTCGAATGTTGTCCTCCCACCTCTTTTTCAACAAAGTATAAATATAATCGTGAAAGATATACGCCTATTTGGTTAAAACCGTGGTTGCGCAAGCTCGCAAACTCCGTCATTAAAAAAAATTGGTCTCCTACCAGCCAGATTTGTTTCCTATAAAAGGAATAGGACTGTGAGCAAAGAGTTTCACTCTCTGAGCTTTAAAACTGGGGTTTATAACAATACATCATTGCCACCCACGCTTTTCTTCCAATCCTCTCAGCCCAAACGAAAAGGTCGAAAATCTTCCACTGACCCCCAAAGAAAACTATATACACGTTATGATAAAAAAACAAAAAACTATCCCACACGCCCCACTTGGTAAAACACACGCGCATTAAAAAAAACTATATAATCAAAAAAGCAGTGCACCACTTCCTTGGAAACCACTTCCAACGTGCATGACCATAGCAACGCACTTTAAACGGGCTACACCTAAAACATCTGCTATAGCGCAATGATTGGTACTAAAAATCCTTCATTCTTTTTTGTTTCTTTGAAGATTGAAGATCATAGAAAGGTATTTAGGACTGAGCGTTACGCATTACGAAACCGCTAGTCTAAGAGTGCATACGAATGAAGAAAAAACTAAATATTTGATAGCTGAAATTAATTTTTTTAAAAATATTTTTCGCTGCATTTATTACCCAAAAAAATAATAACCAAAAGAAACCTTTTAAAAGTTCATAATACTATTTTTTTTAAATGTATTTGTTTATTTCTCAAAGAATAACAAATGAAACGTTTAATAACTGAAACGGCTTACCTTTGAATTTATATCTCTCTCTCTCTCTTCTTTCTTTCCTTTATTTCTTGCTTTCTTTTTATGTAGGACCATTACCAAAACACACACACATGTAATGCAAACGAATAAAACATAATAATTTGTGCTTAACGCTTAATAGCGGTATGATGCATGCAATCAGACGCAATATTCAACGAAGATCGAAACTAAAAGAAGAAGACAGAAACAACTATAAAAACAAACGAAAAAGGAAAGAAAGTAAGCTAACTGAAAGAACAACAATGTCTCATACAGCAAGATTCTAATCCACCATAAAATCGCTTAACAGCGAGGCTCTTACGATCTTACGGTCTTACGATCTTACGGTCTTACGATCAAGCTGATAGAGCACGTCTGGATCCTTCGAACCAAAATCGCTTGCCTCGGATGGCCTCAGGTGATCTGTTCTTGTATTCTGCATCGCCTTAACAGACGGGCTGGGTCTAATTGCAGTGATTTTTCCTGAGAACCCCGCCCTAAGATTACAAGCGAATAGTCGAATTTCAATCATTAGGGCGTGACCACGTCAAAACTCTGGCAAAGTCCCGGTGAAATGATTGGATTTTGGAGGGTTCAAGGTAAAAACACAGGGAGAACAAAGGCAATTTAAGGTTATTCCACCTTAATGGAACCTAATCGTGCTCTTGGAGATGCGTCGCAGATAGATCGTCCCGCAGAAACTGATACTTCTGACTCAGTCATTACGAGTGTCAATTACAGTTCGAAGAAAGAAAACGGTCCTAACTTTGAAACTGTTTTAGGAGGTAGAACAACAGACGCTAGTTAACATGACCGTGTGTGACTTCTGACTCGCACTGTGTGTGTGTGTGTGTGTGTGTGTGTTTAATTGTACGTATGTGTATTCATTATGTGTGTGTATGTGCATCATGGTGTGTATGTGTAGCCTATAATTATATGTGCGTCTGTCTGTCTTTGTGTTAGGTCTGCTTGCTCGGTTTGTTTAGGACAAGACAAAAGTTTTGATAACAAAGATAGAGGTAAAAAAACAACTAGAAGGACAAAGCCCATATGACTCACATGTTCTTATGGAACCCAAATATTTAACATGAAAATGAGTGCCCATGAAAAACAACATGAAATGGTGGCATTAAAACGCCAATGCCGATTTTGATCTTTCTATGCTCTTGACCTTGAGATGACCTTGATTTCTGGCTCCAAATACATTCATACACTATCAAATAAAGTACAGTACTGAATGCACCGCACAAATATTTTACTTTCTAACAAGCTTCCTTCGCTGTCTTGAAAGGTGACCATGGGAATACTTTTTGTTTAACGACTCATTTTCCACAAAGTGGGATGGACCCTGTTACTTCTGATGACAGACAGCTATTAATGAATTCTAAAAACGAGCAAGCGTGGTCTGAAACGGCAGGAATCGTATGTTTTGACGGCAAACTGTAGCAGTTTGTCATTTTTAAACACAATGTTGAGAAGACTGCAAAAAATAGATCTGATTTTTACAAAATAAAATTTAAAAAAAAGATGGGAGAGGGAAAGAGGGGGAAACGAACATCTGTGAAAAAAAGAATGATAATGCAAAGAGGAAAAATAAAATTAAATAAATAATGAGATAAACGAATGCTTGATGCAATCAGCGAGTGACGATCTGATTGAATGATTTATCAAACTGACGGAAAACACAAACCAATGGGGAGTGGGAGAAGTGGGTGTTGGTGCTAACGGTGGTGGTGGTGGGGTAATTTTAGCCAGTTTTAACAGTTTTAGTTATCGTTGAAGAAGCAAACATATTCTATCAGTAATAAAACCAAAATTTATATTTTACCAGCAGCAAAACCAAATTCAACATTCTATCAAAACCAAAATCAGTGGAATCCAGAAGAACTAATAAAAGAAATAGGCTCAGCAACAGAGATGCATAAGCAGCATAGTAGGACAAAGTTTAGTAGTAATTGTAGCAGTAGTAGTAGCAAAATTAAAAATCAGTTCAGCAGCAGCAGCAGCCCAACCCCAACAGCAGCAGCAGCAGGCCGACCAAGTCATTTTAAGTGAGTGTGACTGTTATAAATGTAATATGCCTTAAGAGGAACCCAGTCATTAGTGCCTGGACGTGAACCCCGGCAGCTGCGGGTGTAACCTGATACCCTCCTTCATCAAGCCAGTCTCATCTCTTCATCACAGCTACCGCCACCGCCACCCTCATCAGCTATATTTCATTGCATCGGAACCACCACCACAATCACTAACAACAGAATCACAATCGCCCATACCTCTATCGCCATTATCAGATGCAGCAAAAACACCACCAAATCAATCATCAACATCGTCATCACCATCATCACCACCATCATCGTCGGTGTCGTCATCGTCATCTTCGTCGTCGTCGTCATCATCATCGTCCCCGATAGTATCCCAATCATACTATCACCCGTATCTCTGTAGACAATTGCCTATATAAAAGTTTTCGTTTCCACATTTGCAAAATAAATAAAGTAAGTACAAGCAGCATCGATCGCTACCACCATCAGACCGTTTGATTTGCTTGCCTGTTACAATGTTTAAGTTTGTTCTTAGATTCTGTTCTAGGCATTATCGCATTGTTATTTATATGTTCTACTAAACTAGTTGTATTCCAGCTCTTCGCCTCGCACACCATTACCACCTCGACCTTAACCTTTTCTACACCCAGCCATGATACAACCAGAGCATACTACTACCCTGAAAAAAAATCTTTTTCCAGCGTAGGTCTGACAGCCTCTGTCAGTCAGTATACTTTTAGACCCGTCCCGTGGCCATTCATGCCCTGCGCTATCTCTGCCATCTTTCATCGGCCTAGAGGTTTCCTCTAGCTCGGCCTGGCTTATCAGACTGGTGAATCAGAAGCTTCAGCTGCTGCCTCCGCTCTTCCGATGATGATGACCTGGGCCCACCAAATAAGCCCGCTTCATTTTGATTTTCCCCTCCTCGCCGCGCCAACGGTAGGCATCGCGTGTCACTTAAAACTGCAGGAGACAAGACTGAGTGTACTATCGTATTTCCCTACTTCTCTTTGTTCCCCACCTTTTACAGTTCACACAAGTGTCGGAGTACTATGAAGCTGTTTTAATAACCAATCTTCATTAACACTAAGCTATAGTTCCATTTTTTTCTGATATAAGAGACACAAGTTCTTCTTTAAACTATTTCTTTGTTTCCACCTGATCGGGTTCACCCACGAGAAATCCCAAAGGAACTCAAGCAGTGTTTAGAACAGTTTAGAAGTGCCTGTAGAGCAAATTTTTTTTCACGTTTCAGAGTATTCAAATAAAAGAATGTAAAAATTGGTTCATAATCTTTCACGTTCTAGAGAGAAACTCCCCAGGTAGCTGATAATCTGTATGCCTTTTTGCGTGTCATTATTTTACAGCAATTTCAAGTCACACTAGGCGAGAACTTGTGGAGAGAACACACGCACGTGTGTTTCAAACACGATGTGTCACGGCGCTGAAAATTGGAAAGTTAATCCCTTCATAATCCCAGCATACCCATCAAGGTCTGAAGGGTTCCATCAAGTTATTTAGTTGGCGGCTTCAAGATTGATAGCACTATCGAGTTTCTGCTGTAGAAAACATAGGGCTGAGCACCATGATAAAAGACATCCATATGATTGTTTTACAACAATAGCCTTTCCTCCCAAAACTCCCACTCTTCAATCAGAGAAGGGGTGGAAATATAGTCTACTATGCTGTTGATTGGGGTCGTTGTGGCGCTAGTACTCATGCTACTTACTACAGTTTGGTCAGTGCGGTAGATGTTTTCACTCCCCTGAAAGCGCTTCGTGAAGATCGAAAGAGGCATGCAGCTTTCAATATTATGGGCTTCTGATTGCCTTCTGTTTTCAGTACAACTTATGTTAATCTGATGAATAAAATTTGATACAACAACTTCTGTTTTCACCTACAAGTGGTTTTTTTTCTGCTTTAACAGAAGATAATTTTCCTGGGACCAAAATAAATTAGATTGGCACAATATTTACACGTACAATGTTTCTAAAATAGCTTTCAAAATTAGATATTATGGAAATGATTTTATGCCGAGAAAAAATTATTAGTAGGAATGTGAACAGGTGAAAAGGTCAGAATAACCCGTTCTTTCTCCCAGCAGCTTCTAAGCAAAACTTACGTTATTCACGTGTACGGTCTTAAAGGAATACACGCTTATTAGTTTAGATCAAACTAAGTCGCTTTTCAGACCCTGATATGCCTTTTAAAAAAAACTAGCAAAATATATTTACACCTCAGTAAAGAAAACAAACTTAGATGCTACTGAGTATGACTTAATTCAAGCATGTCGTTCGTGTGCTGTATGAAAAGAGAACAGCAGCAGGGAAAAATAATCCAGATTTTCAGGTATCGCAAGTAGGCATGAAGTCTGAAATCGTTTGTGTCTTCAAAAGCTTCTCAACTAAAGAGTCTTATCATGGATTCGTTAATTACTTTTATCAGGCATTGTCCCTGCAAGGACTTCAGGGTACGGATGTTTTCACTGTTTTCCGAACACGCGCGCGCGTAAGATGACACCATCATGATACAATAAACCGCATATCCCCGAGGCTCTAAACAAAGCCCCTAACCCGATGACATGGAGATTAGCTCTGCACTATTGGAAAACAGTTTATTGAGCGTTCGCCAGTTTATGGAGCGATCGCCAGTAATTAAAGAGACACCTTGCAGGTTTTGAATGACACGTAACCGGATTACAAAACAATAGACGACAATAATAATTCTTGAGGAAAGGTCTGTTTACCTCGTTGGAAATGAGCCGTGTGCTTGTAACCGTCGCAATCACGCGGATTTGTTTTAACTGCGTTTCATTGTAGCCAAAAAAAATTGCACAAGATGAATGAGACAAAGAACGTTAGAGATTTGAAAAAGTGTTATATGATCACTATGTAGGTGTGGCTCAGTGGTTAATGGGTGAAATTTGGGTCTTGGTGAATCGAGTTCGATTCTTGACTTGCGCCAGCAACTTGAACTTGAAGGGCACTGGACCTCGGTGATCGCGTCAACGTCTTGAATATATCTTTCATTTGATTGGCCGCCATAATTTATACGAACAATCAGTTTACACGCAATATATATATATATATAAACTGAAGGAAATCCAAACAACCAAAGACGTAAGACGTTATTCGAACTGTTGCCTCTGTCAGGTGCTACGAAGATTATAGAGGCAGTCTGCCCGAAAGCGACGCTGACCCCAAACTTAATGTCAGAGGCTGTTGAGCGCAAGCGCCTTCATAGAGCTCATGCTTAATAAACCTCTGACAGAGGAAACCGGGCGGGCTCTGACAAACTCTCAAAACATGCCGTGAGGTAAACTGTAAGGAAACATCTTTATCCAGATAGGAACCATCTGAGCACCAATAACACTTTACCAAGCACCCAGTCTCCCAGACATTGCACTGCCGGTGTCGTAATCAAAAGATCGCGTCTGCATGTATCTAATCCCAAAAGAATACAGGGAAAGGTCACTAGCCAACAGACGGGGTTAACCAGATACGTTTTCTACTGGGGTCTTCTTCTCTTCGGAAACTTCGGGTTGAGTATTGCCTGTGTGAGTGAAAAAGGTAACACGCGTTGTTTTGATAATGGCCTGGAACGACAGTCAGATGCTCCGTCCAGATAATTAAGTCATCTGCAAACGATAAGGCATTATTATTGCGAAGTACGATAAGCAAAGGATTAAGCTATAAGAGAGAGAGCGGGTTCGATTCCAGGCGGCCCGGACATAAACATAGGCTGTGAACACGGGCCATCATACTGTTGCTATTAGTCTGATGGTTGTTTCAGTGTACAGTTTTCCCTCCTTCCCAATCCCCGGTCGCCTAGAATTGTGCTCAGTGGTCTGAGCGTCAGACAGTGCGCCCACGGAGCAAGTGGGGGTCTCGGGCGGCTCGAGTTAGATCCTGTATTGGCCAGCGCCTTGAGCAGCTCTTGAGCTGGAAAAGCGCTATAAAAATGGTAAAAATAATAAAGTGAATATCGTCACAGCTCATCTTAGGTATCCGGATAGACAAAAAGTCGTCAAGTAGCCTAATCAGTTGCGCTTTAAATTAAGTCGGTAGCGGCCTTATTCAACAACGCGATACTGTTTAACGACGCAATAAATAAACCTACTGATACACTACACAAAATTGAGTTCTTCAGTGACCTCTGTGCAAACGTCCCATGGGTCACTAGCGTGCGTCTAATCTCCTTCCCGCAGGCGTTTTGAGCCAAGAAAGAATGAAGGTGAAATGTCAGTTGCTTGCAGCTTTCACTACTTACGCACAGTATCAGAGACTGTTAGAAGCAGGCTTCAGGAAGGTTAAACGTAAGGTTTCCTACTATGTAATTAATGCTTGGCCCTATCCATGCTCTGATACTCAGAATGCGCGCAGGGGGTGCACCTTGACCCGGAACAAGATGTTAACGTCTAGAACACGACATGACCCAGCCAGTGCTCACGCAGATGAAGGCGTCGAATCGACTCGCTCATTGTTAACACCTGACACATTTGAGATGGATATAGTTTAACACGTATTACACCGCGATAAGGTGACTGGTGAGCAGAATGGCGCAAATGAATTGGCACATAATTATATTGGTAACGTTTGAACAGTAGTTTGTTTTGTTATTCTGATGATAATAGGTAATGTATCATCCTTTGATACCATCGTAAAGAATGACTTTGTTTTGCGTAGAACGACGGGGAACCGCTCTTAACAGCCCGTGTCCTAAGAAAGATGTGCCCAATAATTCCTGACCATCTCCAACCGAAAATACGTTCTTGAGGTAATCTTTCGCTCTAAAGCAACCCAAACTGCACATCTTGTTATCTGTGGAGGGTGATATTGCATTATTTTGACAGTTCTTGAATAACGTAGGATAGATCCCACACGCACAAAACTGGCCCACAAAAAAGTGCACCAAGCCCGCAATATGAGACATGTCACTCTATCTTGACACAATATGAGACATGGCACTCTTTTTTTTTCAGAAAGGTACGCCAAGTCTGCATGTTCACCTTACTTCTAAACTGAAAACAACTTCTGAAGCTTTTTTTTAATGTTGTACATTTTACTGAACAATTTCAAGCTGTTTGCGCCATCAAATCCTCCAATGGTTGACAAGTGTGAAAGGATGACATTTCTGTAGGCGATGGCGATTGCGCGCGCGCACACGCACACACACACATACAAACACACCTCCATACACACACACATACACACACGAAACCCAATCACGAGTGACATGCATTTCCAACCGAGTTAAAAACACCAGGCGAAAGACAGACCAGTGGGTGCGAACAGGCTGAAAGCATATTGAGCCATACAAGGTAAGGAAACAGGTCGTGCACTCTATAAAATAAACAAAACAAAAAGCAAAAACAATGACAACCGGATCGCGGTGTGTCCATTAGTTGACAAAAAATCAATAATAAAATTCACGAAATGGAGAACTAGAACGCGCTATTCAAAAGAACAAGACTTAACGTTCTTTGCTGAGTTTCTATTCCGCGCTGAACTACATAAAATACGAATACTTGCCTTTTGAACGAAGGGAGGACAACAGGACAGAACGAAACGTGCTATTATGGTAATCCTGCTCTGCGCCACCACGTTTGGGAGTTTTTAGAAGGAAACTCAAATTGGACATAAAACGTTCCTTGCTTAAATAAATCTAAAAACACTTACAATGGGTCAATTTTTTTTTACAACTTGTGTTATTTTGCAATGCCCGTATTCCGTTGTTTTCTAAATTATTATTGTGTGTGTGTGTGTGTGATTTTATTAATAATTCTTTTTCAAAACTGGAAAGTCGACAGGCAAATTGATAGACGATTTAAAAGATGCGTTCAATCTTATTTGGAATATGAACCAGCTTCCGCTCCGATTTGTTATAGTATCAACCAAAATCTCATGAACTAGGGCCATGATTTTGGGATATTCTCACAATTGAATTAATTAAAATATACTGGCACCTACAGAAAGAACAAAAAGAAACACTTTAAGAACGAAAAACAGAACACCTTAAATATAAGACAATAATAAAAGGGTGTGGAAACCCTTCCATAATTTTCGCTCGCTTAATGTAGACAGTGAAAAGAAAACCACGTGTTTTGTTTTAAATGCGCAGAAGAAATGCATTACAATCTTTGACGTGAAGAGATGATATCCAACAAAAGACAAACAAGCTGAAAAACAACGAAAATAGAGAGAGCAAAAAGATTTTTAAAAATAACAAAGAACAGAGGAGAGAGGAGAAACGTAACTATAGAGAGGGCAGTAAAAACACGAGTTGTTTTGGTTGTCTTCAATGCCCTAGCAAAAAGGGAATGTCAGTGGAGAGGTGGCTTGAATGTCAATGACTGCCATGTTTCTTCCTTGCTCGCTATAGTCTTAGATCGAGTCTTAATATAAAAGGCGATCCCATTCCCCGTTGGGAACTCATTTTAATCGCTACCAGGCGCCTTCCTCTTTCAAACGGAACAAGAAGAGTTCAACTTTAGCATAACCTGATGAATAAAACACCCTGGGAATTGCTGAAAAAGAGGAAGCAAAGAAATACGCAAAATCGCAACAGCGTCACTACGGGGAAAGGTAGACAACTCGGAGTCAAGGAGACGTGACCACCAAGCGAATGAAGCTAGGAGCAATAAGAACGGTTTCCGTCGATTCTGTACAAATAATTTGTGTTTTTCTTCTCCTGAAAAGAAGTCACAGTTAGAAAGGAAAGGAATCTGAGGGTGCAGCCAGCGAAACCATGTCCAACACGATCGAAGGAGTTAGACAGGGTAGACAACCTGGAGTCGCAGCAGACGTGACAACAAAGCAGATGAAACTATTAAGTATAATTATTCAATGAATCTGATCAGCGTTTATACGAATAATGTTTTCCCCCGTAAGAGAAAATAGCGCAACATAAATTAAGAAAATAAATGAAGTTACCAGAGTGAACATTGTTGAAACATGCATCTGACAGTTTTTAATAAAGCCTAGAGAGCGGGAAGGGAAGAGAAAAACCGGATACTGAACTTTCTTTTTTTTTAACTGACAGGCCAAAAAAATAGATTGTTCTTATATGGCGCTCTTACAATCTCAGAGAGCTTCTCAAGGCGCTGGCCATTAATATCCAGCATTCACACAATAGTTTGCTGAAGTCAGGATTAGAACTCACGTCGCCCAAGACGCACATGTATACATAAGTCGTGCGCTCTGAGATGGGGCTATCCCTGCCGCCACCTACAGTAATGCTCCGCCTCCCTCTCCTCTTGCCAAAGTTGTACACAAATAAACTTTAGCAATAACAGACCTGATAGTGATCTAAGAGCGGTTTCCGCGGAACGTGCGACTATTTCACGCCTTGTGACAGACATTTTGAAGTCCAATGAGTCTGATGACGTCCACAAATCCACAACTTGAACGGCGAAAATATATACACAGAAACTGTCAACGCTGCACCACTATTCCAAAACAAAGTATGGCGCAGCAAAACCGGAAGCGAGTAAAGAAACTTTCGTCTTCCGATACAAAAGAACAACCAAAAAAAAAAAAATTTAAGTGTCCGCAGATTGTTTCGCATTTCCTATCTTTTTTTTTTCCTTTTCGTTTTCGCGGATTTTCGCGATTTCGCGGAGAACTATCAGGTCTGACAAACAAATGATTTTGGGTTATGAATACAAAGCAAAAGGAAAACAAGGAATGGTAGAACACCGTCAAGCAAACAATTGTCCAAATCGGATGAGCCACCTTTAAAAGGTGGTCCCATAGCCTTGTGGCCGTAGGGGAGCGTGATGTTGGAGATCACACTTATCTTGGGCCAGCGTAATGAGGGTGATGCCCATCTCTCTCCCTCGCTGCTTTACCTTCCCCATGCACCCTTAAGAGAGTAGGTACTCAGTCACCGTTGAGTCCACTGGGGGCGTTGTTGTTTGTCGCTTCACGTTTTTGCGGTCATCCATCCAAGTGCTAACCGCACTGGACGGTGCTTAACTTGCGACACAGTAGCGAGTGCTCCAACCACTTGCGCTATCCGACACCCCTTCATGGTTATGAATACCAAATAATATAATGACACTTCAACAACGAAGTGTACAAGTACAAGAACAAGAGAGAGAGAGAGAGAGAGAGAGAGAGAGAGAGAGAGAGAGAGAGAGAGAGAGAGAGAGAGAGAGAGAGAGAGAGATGATTGAAAAATAGGTTGGGTATTTTCGGGTTTGGTTGGGATGAAGGTATAGGGTGGGAGAGAAGGGCGAGAGAGTGTGGGGGGTGGGGGGAAGTGGTGTGTGTGTTTGTGGGAGTGGGGGGAAGGTGGGTATGCACGTCCGTCGTGACCCTATAAAGGGTGGGGGAACCCAAAAGGTCCACATAAGGATGTAGTGAAGAAGGTTGGGAGTGTCGCAAGGCGTGAGTCCGTTTTAAACGATCTTGAGCGCTGCACGTGCTTTCAGGCGGCAGAGCTGGATGAAAGTAATCACTTTGTTGGTTTGAAGTGTAAGGTTCATCTGGTAAAATTCCTGGACCAAAAATACCAGGCTTGCGTTTGAAACAAAACGCGAGAAACCAATCCATGATGTGTCATTATACACGTATTCAACATGAAAAAAATCATCTATATCGCAGAGAAAAACCCACAAACACGTGTTGTTGTTTTTTTATAGTGCAACCTTGTTTCGAAACATGAAACCCTGGTATCACTTAGGCGGTACAGCTTAATGGTCTTAATGCTGTGGCTTTGCCTGGTTTCCAACTGTCATTTAACGCGCCTCAAGATATTAACTTTCATAAGAAATATTTACATGCTCATTTCTTGCAAACGTAGTCACATAGAGACGAAGGAGAGGAAGGAGGTAGCACGGTGGTCATGGCAGTCATTGAGAAAGGGGTATTTCCCTAGTCAGGCGGAAATAGGGAGGGGACAAGAAAAGCAGCTGCCGCAGTGCAGGACGTGTCTTGATCAAACCAATGGTGGGACTGCGCGACAACAACACAGTGGCCGACACTCAGGCTGATCATCAGAGTCTGCTGAAGGCTACGGATTAGGTGTAAGTCTCAGCAGCCTCTTGATACTCGGTATGGCTCGACATTGTGGTGTTGTCCTTCCCACAAAACGATAACCAGTGGAAGAAGGATCCCAAACCATTCCTCCACGAGGCCAAACATCTCCTCAATTTATTTGTAGCAGATGGCCATTGCATGATTCTGCACTATGTTTTATACACTAACAAGATTATTTGTGATCCAGTTTTTAGTTTGCTGTAAAATAAAAAGGAACAAAACTTCCAGAACGAAATCGAAAGCTCCCTCGACCAGGCAGTCAATGACATAACAAAATTTTCAATCAACGTGGTAAAGAAAAACCAGCTTAATTTACGCCAGCGAGTCTAAAAACAATTAAAGATTACATTGGCAATAAAGCATGCACAATATCATATGCTTATTTTCATCAAAAGCACATACAGGTAATCTCATTAGTAAACTCAGATGCAATTTAATGAACACAAAAAAGTGTCTGGGTTTTAAAGGTTTTGAAGTAAACAGAATGTGAATCACCGTCCTCAAGTCTGGTAGGTGATGCTGTACAGTTAGGCCAATAAAAAAATCTGTTTACAGTAACATAAGGGAAAAATTACGGTCGGTAAGTCGGCTTCTTTTTTTTAAAAAAACCTTTCCCACCTTGGGTGCGATTTGTTTTAAAAATTTTGTCCAGACGATCCCCAAAGAATGTTTATGGTCGGGCAACAAAATTAGGGTCGGTCGGGATACAGTAAACAGACATTTTTTTTTGCCTTATGAACATGACTGGTGTTATGTATGTTCTCGCTGTGAATGCAGTATGAAGCATGTCCGTCGTGAAAGGCGCCGTACCTGAACGCACTGTCATGACCCGAAGCATGTCGCCCTCTTCGGCTACCGCACTGTCAAAATAAACCACCCTGTCTCGACTATATACCTTCCTTCATCTCTCTTCCCTTCCCCATTTTTTGTGTTATCTTCCTTCTCAGGCACACTCTCTCGATTTTTTTGCGATTATTTAAATTAACGTCCCCGGACACAGAGCGTATAGGGGACAATGACACACTCCCTCACACTCCCTCACTCCAGCCCGATCCTTATAACTAGTTAACCCTGTATCGCACATGCACGCCACGCCACCCACAACACGCACTCCTCCTGTTGCTTAGCACCTCTCTCTCTCTCTCTCTCTCTCTCTCTCTCTCTCTCTCTCTCTAAGACACACACCACCTTCCTTCCCCAGTTTGCTTTTAGACCTCAACAGCGACACGGATGAATTCACACACATGCACGCACGCACGAACATACACAGCCTTCGCATATTTCGATTGTATGTGTCTGTCTGTCTGGCTCTCTCTCTCTCTCTCTCTCTCTCTCTCTCTCTCTCTGTCCGTCTGTCTGTCTATCTGCGTGTATGTGTCTGTCTGGCTCTCTCTCACACACACACGCACACACACACACACACACACATACTCCAATCCCAAACAATCGAAACCTAAATGGCAAGCAAGCATCGTGAATGTAGTCAGCACTAAAAACTGAACTTATTTTCTAAAAACGTATTTCGTATGATTATCAGAAATGTTGACGACAAAGATGTGATAACTCAGCTTAGAGATAAACATATATTATTGAACAAAACCTGACGTTAATTTATCAGCTCTCTAACGGATTGTGGGCCAGTACTAAATTAACCTTCTTGAAACGTTCACTCCCGATACCATCAAGCAGAATTCGCTAGGAAGAATGTAAGTTAGCCTACTTGGGACATCTGACCGGGGTCTTTTGACCGCTAAGTATCCACGCGAATCATACCACTCTAAGATCTACCCTGCGATTCTCCTCTGACACGAAGTTGAGACGTAACAGAGGGTGTCCCAGAAGCAGAACAGGAGAGCAGAGACGTCCGAGAAACGATTCACGTAGTTGCGAGAATGAGATGATTGGTCGGAGATGACGTAGAGACCCCTGCAATTCCCCTGTACGCCCCACATCAACCGGGTAGTCACAAGCGATGCTTAGAAACCAAGAGGGTCAACAAGTAGCAAACTGAAGTGAACAAAAATCCTCAGCCATCAACAACAGAGTGATAGACTAGAGACGGTTTCACGATTCCCAGAGGCTAGAAGTAAGTTAACACTAGTAGTTTTCTAGAACTTGTATGTTTATATATTATATTTATTGCCATGTATTAGTATGTTCGTATTATATTATTTACAGAAACCGAATATTGTTTCTGACATGTTGTGCATAGTGCTCGATATATCTTAGCCTTAAGATTCGGATATAGTAGTGTGCATATGGGAAACTCGGCAGGTGTCTGATGCTATAGACTCCTTGCAGAGGGCACCACATACCAATATATCTGAATAGAATATTGTATCCAGAGTTCTGGATTTTCCAGCTCAGCTCTGGGACGGTTTGTGGAGTCAACGCATGACGCTTGCTCCCGTGGAATAAAAGGAGATCATCAAGAATCTACCTCGCCACGTCCGGTCCCGTAGCTACAAGACTCGCCCAATCATCCTGAGAGTGACCACCAGCTCAAGCACTCACAGAAACTGAGAGCTAAGTCCTCAACTGCAACTGGTGTCAAAAAATATTTATATTAGACCATCCAAACATAGGAATGCTTAGCAGTGATGATGAAGAACTGCTAAAGAAACCTTTTTTAGCACTTCAAACAGTTATAGTTATTAATTAATTACATTTATTAAAGTCATGTTAGAATTTGTGTTGAACATATAAAAGTTGAAATCACATACATACGACTGGTGTCATTCTATTTGTATTTTTGTGTGTCCCCTAGCTCTTCTTCTCTTGAGACCAATTAAACTAGTCACTTGACTAGCAAAAAGCATTTCTTAAAGTGAGCCAATGACACTTTAAAACCCGAGAACAAATATAATTTTTTTGGGGACAAAGCACCGTGATTTAGTCTCTCACATCGCTTTGGAATCTTGGTAAAGAACGTCTGGTAGAGGTAGCTTAACGCTCCATCTATCTACTCCCCTTGTAAGATAAACGTATCTTCTCCAGGATTCCATCACAATGATCATTAGCCAAACGTATGATGGGCGAAGCTGGAAGAAGTCTGTGGGTGGTACGTGTATGACGAGGAACATTGCAATCTGCACTGGAATTCACCCATCCACAAAACATACGCTGCTGCCGAGATTTCCCTTTTGCATGGCGTCTCTTTATAATCCCTCTTGAAGTTGATAATAAACCACTTTTAATTCGTTACCGGAGCAGGTCACACAAACAGTTAATGCTTTCTGCTCGTTCTTTTCTTCATTAACAAGAAAGTATGAGTTTCTATTTCAGGAATATTTCTGTTGCATGCATTATGTGTGCCAAAAGGAAAAAAAACTGCTCTAGTCACGTAATTGGTGCTAACAAAATTATTTTAAAATAGCACTTATGAGGTAATATGCTATGACTTATTTAAATACTTCAATGTGATCAGGCGGAACAAAAACTGACTGAATTTAAATGTATGCTATTGCAGTACAGAGTGTTCTGTGCGTTGCTGTTAAATAACCACTTTACTCCAACTATGTTGCCTTTAAACTGACTTACCTCAGCAATTTACAAAAATAGCACTTCAGAACATGATTCGATTACACTAAAATGAGAGGCAATTGGCAATCTTTTTATATTCCTGAAGAACATGTAGGCGTTTAAAAAAAAAAAAAAAAACTTGTGAGAACCTTGCATGACAAAATGTAAGAACCCGGCTGCGGAAAGGAGTCGATAAGCTAACTTTGAACGTGATACTGTTTTGATTAAGCCGAAGATAACTTTGTACACGATACCCTTTGATAAACGTTGAAAAAAGAATTTCCTTTCCTTTAACTTAACCGTTAAGACCTTAATGGAAGACTTAAAGCTTATTAAAAAAAAACCAACTAAACAAACTTCTTTTTTCTTCGAATCTCTACGGATCGTTTCCCATGGAAGTGTGCGGAAAATAACTTCTGGCTGAACTGGAACGTCAAAAATGCAAGGGAGAGAATTATCTGTGCCCTAAATTGAAAGATCCGGTAAGGGAATCGACGGGAGGTAACTCAAGTGCCTCTCGAAGATGTACACACTGGGTTTTACCAATCTAATTACAGAGCTATCAGTTCAAACAAGTGGTTTATAACCTACCGTTTCCTTCCCTCGCATTTTTGGGGAGTACGTGCAGTATTTTAGTATAGTGTATAGTATAGTATAGTATAGTATAGTATAGTATAGTATAGTATAGTATAGTATAGTATAGTATAGTATAGTATAGTATAGTATAGTATAGTATAGTATAATAATAATAATAATAATAATAATAATAATAATAATAATAATAATAATAATAATAATAATAATAAAATAAAATAATAATAATAATAATAATAATAACAAATAATAATACTAATTAGTATAGTATAGTATAGTATAGTATAGTATAGTATAGTATAGTATAGTATAGTATAGTATAGTATAGTATAGTATAGTATAGTATAGTATAGTATAGTATAGTATAATAATAATAATAATAATAATAATAATAATAATAATAAAATAATAATAATAATAATAATAATAATAATAATAATAATAATAATAATAATAATAATAATAATAATAATAATAATAATAACAAATAATAATACTGGATGCTATATACGCGCCTCTTCATAAATCAATCAGGCTCAAAGCGCGGCGATCTGTACCAGCATACACGCTCACCTGTCTCATCCACAAACACAACAAATACACATTCATCACTCGAACAGGTGGTGTAAAGGCAGGGAGATCGCTATTGGAAGACGAAAGAAAATCGATTTTTTTTAAATTTTTTGAATTTTTATATTGACTGCGTCCAGTACCATTATTGAAGAGAAGGAGGAAACCGGAGAGCCAGGAGAAAACCCTCGGTGACCTCAATAGTCTCGTACCTAAGTCACATACGTTCGCCCCTTGCGGGAATCGAACCCGCGACCTTCGGCATAGGAAACCGGCGACTAATCCACCGCGCCAAGAGGCAACCCCGTTGGTGTAGTGTAGTGTAGTGTAGTGTAGTGTAGTGTAGTGTAGATTAGATTAGATTAGATTAGATTAAGCATTTATTTATTATCCATGTAGTATTTATGTGGGTAAGTGTGTGTGAGCGTCTGTGTGTGTGAAGAGAGAGTGAGAGAGAAAGAAAGGGAGAGAGTGTGTGTGTGTGTTGTTGTTGTTGTTGTTGTTGTTGTTGTTGTTGTTGTTGTTGTTTTAAAAGATGTTGGGATTTTAAAAAAATGAATCCCGACGTACTAACAAGGTTAATTAACCTATTTTAACCATTTGGCCACTCTCATTAAACTTGTGCAAACGAATGTTTGCAAGCCACAGCATGGACAGGACCAGTGCAAAGGATTCGTGAAGCAGACAAGAAAACATAACACAGCCTGCGGGCCGACGGAGGGGAGGTAAAAACCGGGAGTGATAGCATCAGCATCAGCTCGCCAATTCTTTGTTGACAGGCAAACAGTAATTAAACGTGTTAGCCACACAAGTTAAATGAAGTGCGAGGGTGAAGGTGACGGTGAGAGCTAGCGAGATTGAATGTGGGTGCAGGGAAGAAAAGGAGAGGGGGAGAAAGAGAGAAAGTGAGTGTGTGTGTGTGAGCGCGTGTTTGTGCATGTGTGTGTGCGTGCGTGTATGTGTGTGTATGTGAATGTGGTAGGGGTTTCAGTGCAAACCATCTCTAGGCGAAGTAGGATTCCAAAGTGCGAACAGGCAGAGTGATCGCGTGCCTTTTGAAGCTTATAGCTTAACGACATTTTCGTCGATGCACATCCACTCTTAATTGTAATGTACTGAGATCTAATCTGACAGCTTCTGATACGAGTTAAAAGACGAGATAAAGTACATGAAACGGTTTCTGAGATTCTGAATAGGCAGGCCTAGGTGCCGAGGCTACCAACCCAAATGTGCCCCTTCCAATCTGTCCTGGCATCGAATTGGTAAATATTCTCGCGGATTGCTCGTACGCGAAAACGGCGCAGTCTGTGACAGTGACCGATGCAGCCTGCCATGCATCTAGGAACCTCTTGCTCATAGACTACCAAGACAATGTTGACATTTGTGTCCATCCCTACGTTTGTATAAGAAAAGATTAGCCCTTACACCCCTGGTCCCCCAACTCCCTACCCCCTTCCTCTCAATCCCCCTCCACCTGCAACCCAAACCTTCTATCACTCCCTCCCACCCCCACACGCCATTAATCCAAACCGAATATCTGGTCATTCAAAATCAGAAAAAACACCGCTTTTTATGTTGAATAGCCACTAAAATATTAAATCAAAGGTTAATGAACTTTCCCGATTATACTGACTGACACACTGACTCCCCAATTTCTGACACATCTTTCGTATTCATGTTTTCAGCGTCCTTATGTTACAATTCTTCAGATGACTACTCCATTATTTTCACGAAAGGCATGGTTGACATTAATAAGCTGTGGAAATAATACCTATATTTTGGAATTATGAAGTTTATAACTATTGATCCGAGTTAATGTAGCCATATAATACATTATAGGGCCAGTAGAACCTCTTTGCTCTAGTAACTACATCGATACATTTATTTCGAATGGTTATTTAATAATAATAATAATAATAATAATAATAATAATAATAATAATAATAATAATAATAATAATAATAATAACGGATTTTTATATAGCGGGTACTCCAGCCTATGACCAGACTCACCACGCTTTACATAGTCATTACATATAAATACATCCACTCGATGAAACATCACTTTTGCTACAATACACCAAAAGACTGGACAGTAAAGGTACAGACTATTTACAATTATGTACATAAATTACAAAAAAAGACAAAAATAGACTATTTACAACTATGTACACAAATGACACACAAATGTATTTAATGTACATCAAATAAGCCGTGGGCTGACTGTAGGTTTTTCTGGTATTAAACAGCTTTTCATGCTTTTAATATTATTGACAGAAGTTAGTGACAATTGTATCGAGCATATAAAGCAAAAACATCCGTGAACAAATAAGCAATTACGAATTTCACTGACTCGTTGAGTCGAATGCTAGCCTGGAATCAAACCATGGAAAATACTGCCCAAATCACAAATACACGTATACTTTACAATTTTCGTTTGGAACGCCTTAATGTAATTATTCAATCTCAGATGAATAACGGTATATTGTATTTAATGTATTGTATTGTATTGTATTGTTAAATTCAGCACTAAATATAACTGCGAAACAAATAAGTGTATACATGAGCATTTTACGGCTTTGGACATGGAGCAATTTGCACCTTGGAATCTAACAGTTCATGTCAGGCAATGTGGTTGCTATCCTGGCATCTAACCTTGGAAAAAGCGGCCAAACCACAAATTTAGCAACTTTCTACAACATTTAGAAACGGAGCACTATACTAACACCTTTAAATCTAGCAATATATCTCAGGCTCTCTGTGGGTGTTAGTCTGGCATCACACAATGTCATCAAGATCGACGGCGACTGGAATTAGTTATTCATCATCCCCACAGAGCCTAATTCTCCAGGCAAGAGGTCCTCAAAGTATCAGATTACATGGCCATAGTCAGCAAAAAAAAGAAAAGGAATAACTATCGTTGCACCAACCAGAACAATCGAAGACTCATTTGTCGCGCGCATGCAAGATCAGACTATCCCCCCAACATCATAGCCACTGATATCAATCCAGCATACACAAAATAGCTTTGCTGAAGTCAGAAACAAACCCGCGTCGCCCAAACAATATATACGTAAGGCTTGAGTCCCGAATCACTGAGCAACCTCCTTTGCCCTTAGTACATCTGAATTGCTGTGCCTTGCTAGCGCAGCTGATCCATCTGCAATTTAGCTTAGTGGCATCCGCTGAGTTGCCTGCAGGAAAAAACAGAGAACAACATGTCTGTAGTGTGCTCTGTCACCAGAGTGTCTTCCGGACGATTTTCATCCAGACATTTCACTGTTCTGCATGCTAAAGGACTCGAAAAGAAAAGAATTAGAGGACTAGAATTAGAGGTAAAGCAGCGAGGGAGAGAGTTGGGCATCACCCTCATTACGCTGGCCCAAGATAAGTGTGATCTCCAACATCACGCTCCCCTACGGCCACAAGGCTATGGGACTACCTTTACCTTTTTTTTTTTTAGAGGACTACTAAAGATTAATCGCAGCAAGTTCGGATGACTCTATTCTATGCACTGCATATAAGAAGTCTAATGTAGTTAGATTAAAATGTACGTGTGCAATTATTAGTTATGTGTACAGTTAATATGATGAATTAAATAGGACGACAAACAAAACTTCATATTGAACCCTAGAATTCACTGTCCCTGATGGTGATAGTCTGTATGGATCCAGGGTCGCGACCACGTGTGAAGATGCTCGCAGAGACAGGATGTTTTGTTTCAATTTGTCCACGTCAGCAGACAGGAAATTGACGCATCAGCTCAGTTCCAGGAAACCGAATCAGCCAGTTCCTTTGTTCTCAAGAAGTTCAGGGGCGTAGCTTCAATATGACCATTGCGAGATTGGTAGTCTTAAGATTCGTCCGGCTACGAAAACGTGAACACTTTTCTTGAGAGATGAACAACATGTATACGCCCCCTGAAGAGGTTTTAGGTCCGTGGCAAGACCTGATATGTATCGACATTCATGTTTGGTGTATGAATCGCTCTTCTATAGCTTATATTTTACAAGTTAACATTTAATTAACATTTGGTTGACTGAAAAAGTTCTTTTACGCGGAGAGTATCCATGCAACTATAGCACGTTTAAATGCATTTATTTCTTCTTCCATCTTAAAGCAAATGCCGCAACTACTACCGAGCACATCACCCTCATCGACACAATACAATATAATTACGTCCTACATGAGATTGTAACTGCCAAGCTAATGCCAAGCTAATGCCAGTTGTAACTTCCTACACGGAAAAGATTTGAGAATCAACCGAGATTCTAGTGGAGTCTGTTTGCCACTGGAACTGTTCTGGCGATCTCCTGTTGTTGCTGTTTTCTTCTACTCTTATTAAATACTAAACTGTTGATGAAGCATCGTGCTTAACATCTGTCAGAATGGAAACAAATAGTTACCAAGTCGCAATCTTGAAAACGGCACTGTCAGCCGTTATTACGAAAACCGTCTGTTCCGATCAGTACAGTATCATAGCTTCCCTCTGGGGGTTTCAGTTTCCCGTAACCGCTAATGTTTTCCCTCGCTCAGCCTGGAGACGAAGAGCATTAAGTTCCTCTCTGCGCTTCTGTTTGTGCATCCTTATATTTCATAAGGAGCAAAATAAATGAGCTTATCTGATAAAAGCAATGATGAGAAGAAAAACATCTAAAAAAAATGTACATTTGTAAAACCTGGATTACAGAAAAACGTCTAGAATAGGTTAACATGTTTACGCGTAAAATGATTGCAGGCGAGGCATTTGTGGCAAGTTAGCCCCAACCATTCTACCGATGTCCATTTAAACTATAATTGTGTCTTTAATTGTTTCTTGAAAGCCCTCGCTGTTTTGACGTCAAACCAATGATCCGTTAGGGTTATGGCTGTGTTAGTGTAAGGTTTAAGGTTATGGTTAAGATTAGCGTTAGAGGACTTAAAAGCACTTTTAAAAAAAGAGGACGAAATATGACCCATTGTCAAAACAACGTATGTCAGGCCACAGTCAAAATAACGCCGTGAAAACAAGTTCGTGTGTATTGTGCACATTCTTAATAATCATTGAATGCGTGTGTATGTGTGTGTGCGTATAAGTGTGCGTATAAGTGTGTGTGTTTGTGTGTGTAAGCGGTTGTGTGGATTTATGCGGGTGTGTATGTGTCCAGCGCCTGAGCAGCCCTTGAGCAAGAAGCATTCTATAAGACTGTGCGTGCAAAATCATGTGTACGCGCTTGAGAGGGAGAGAGAAAGCGTGAATGTGTGTATTTGTGTGTAAGCCTATTTGTGTATGTGTGTGCGCGTGCATTCGCGCCTATGCCTGGGTTCGTGTGTTGTTGTTTAGCACGTGAACACACACCCATGCGTATTGTTCTGTTGCTATAAATCACTCATTAAATTGTTTGCGCAGTAAAAAAAAAAAATAATAACCAGAAACACCGCCGAGTTTGACGTGTCCGGATCTTTATGCCTGAATGAAATGCTGACCCTGACATAAGAGCCTGCTCTGTTACCTTAACAATATGAAGTAATCCAACTGACGGTGAACAACAAACAATATGAACTAATCCCAATAACACCGCAGCACCGGGGAAACATTATGCCTCCTGATGCGTTTAATCGCATAAACATTCATAGGCATTACAAGCATACAAATTTAATACTTGTTATCAGAGAGAGAGAGAGAGAGAGAGAGAGAGAGAGAGAGAGGGGGGTAGGGAGAGAGGGAGGGAGGGGGGAGGGAGGGGTGGGGAGAGGGAAGAAGAAGAGAGAGAGAGACAGAGACAGAGACAGAGAGACAGAGGACGGATGCTTCAACAACGCAGCATAGCAAACAAATCTAAATTGAACGTTTCTTTGCGAACTTTTGTTAATGTTTTTGAAAATCCATACGACAAACGATCGGTAGCTGATCCTGGGGCTAGGGGTTTCTATCTTATTGTGCGTGTTTCGTGGCTCGTATTTGTATTTATTTATGTAATCATTGTTATATGGCATGGGGCTAGGGGTTTCTGTCTTATTGTGCGTGTTTCATGGCTCGTATTTGTATTTATTTATGTAATCATTGTTATATGGCACGGGGCTAGGGGTTTCTCTCTTATTGTGCGTGTTTCATGGCTCGTATTTGTATTTATTTATGTAATCATTGTTATATAGCATGGGGCTAGGGGTTTCTCTCTTATTGTGCGTGTTTCATGGCTCGTATTTGTATTTATTTATGTAATCATTGTTATATGGCCTGGGGCTAGGGGTTTCTGTCTTATTGTGCGTGTTTCATGGCTTGTATTTGTATTTATTTATGTAATCATTGTTATATGGCATGGGGCTAGGGGTTTCTGTTTTCTTGTGCGTGTTTGTTGCTTGAATTTGTATTTATTTATGTAATCATTCTTATATAGCATGGGGCTACGGGTTTCTCTCTTATTGTGCATGTTTGGTTGCTTGTATTTGTATTTATTTATGTAATCATTCTTATATAGCATGGGGCTAGGGGTTTCTGTGTTATTGTGCATTTTTCATTGAATGTATTTGTATTTATTTATGTAATCATTGTTATACAGCGTTTTTTTTAGCTCACCGAAATCATAAACATAAAACAACTTCTAATCTTACACTAACGACCACAAAATCTGATGGAAACAAAACTACTTTGAAAGATTACCTGATATTAATTTTTTTTAAAGTGGGAGGAAAGCAGGGGAGTGTCGACTGCATGAGTGATTATATCTGAAAACAATCACCTACGTACGCCGCCGCCCCTAGTAAAAAAAAAGAAAAAAGAAAAAAAAAGAAAAAAAAATGAAACGACGCAACAAACAGAGCAATTAGATGATAAATTATGAATGATTCCACGGACTTTTTGCGGCGTTAGTTTTCATTTGACCTATCCACCCAAGTGTACTACTTCCTGTCTCATTGCGCATGACTGATCTGTGCTTGTTTGGCGACGGAAGTCGGTTTGTGAGAGAGACACCCCAGAGAAGTCATCTGTCAGCACGACAACAAAAAGAACCAGAATCGAACCAATAATTGTAGAAAATGAATGGCGGAAAACGAAGATTGTTTTTCTCTCCTTAACTCGTGTGATTGGTATTATGCAGGTGACTTGAAAACCGAAAAGAGATACCCACAGTGAGATAGGAAGATATAGTGGAACCAAGAAAAATAGTTAAATTTCACGCTGGTTGCATGATTTGGACAGTGGCCACATAATAAATTCAGTCAAATATGTGAAATTTTTTTTTAGATATCATACCACTTTTACTCTTCTTCAAATTCTGTGGTAATCCCAGTACATTGCAAACAATCGACAAGTACTCAGCAACACACTGGATGAAAGCCTGTTGTGAGATGTAGTGGGACGTCTCCATGTACTTACTGATTGATTGGTTATTTTATTTATTCAGTTATTTTTTGTTTGTTTACTAAATTATATTGACCAATATATTTTATTTTACCATTTATGAGCATTTTGCTATTACAGACGAAAACCCAAACCCGACTCTCCGGGTGACCTTTACGTTCACAACTGACCAACCAACTGACTGACGCGAGCGAGCCTAAAAGTGTAACTGTAGATTATAGTCACACGACACCGAAGCGTATATATAGGCGGACTACTGGTCACATTATTCTGACACCAGCGAACCAGTTGATGGTAAGGGGAAAATAATATGGTCACACATTGGCCAATCCGGGATTCGAACCAGGTACCTTTCGGTTACTAGTAAGACGCTCTACTAACTGAGCTACCCGGCCTCTACGAGCGAGCCTGGGCTGTGCCTATCTATATCAATCAAGTTAAGAGATGTGACGTCCATTCTCCACCTCAGCCGCCCCAGGCAGGGCTAATCCTCGTGGGTGAGAAAAACAGAGGAGGAGGATAACTTTGATCCTTGGAGGATCACGCTTGATCTGCCTTGGCTTTTTGTGACCTGGACGTTGTCATGAAATCACTCCATGATGATAAGAGGTGGACAGTGCACAGACTATTAGATAAGATTCATGTTTAATGTGCTATGCACTACCCAAAAGTCTTGAATTAAGAGAGGACATTCCAATTTAAAAAAAAATGTAAATACAGTATTCGAGAAAGATCTTATTATTCTCAACTCCTCTAAGTAGGTGGAGAGAATTGTTGGAATGGTGACTTGGTTTTAAAAAAAAAAGACAAAGACAAATAAGAATTAAAATACAAATCTGTCAAGAGGTTTTATCTTTTTCTCAGATCATTCACCCCATGTATTAGTTTCTTATATGGGTAGCTTTATTGAGTGAGCTTCTTTATATTTCAAAGCAGATGGTACGGAAATCCTCATACAGCAATACAATACAATACAACACAATAAAATGCAACTGCATTTGTTCTTGTTGGATTGGCCGGAGAGGAACAAGAACTTGAACAGCTAGTACAGAGGCTTGACACCACTTCCAGAGCCTATGGAATGGAAACAAGTGCAGAGAAGACGAAAATGATGAAAACACCAATGGCATCAACATGGACATCACAGTTCAATGCCAATCCCTCAACACAGTGCATAGATTCAAATATTTAGGGGCCATTGTATCAGACAATGGGTCCCGACAGGAAATCCTCTCCAGGATCGCACAAACAACTGCGGCCCTGACAAGGTTGAAGCCCATTTGGAAAGACAGGACCATCAGTCTACATCCCAAGGTAAGTCTGCTGCGCTCTCTTGTCATCTCAGTCTTCCTATACGCTTGCGAAACATGGACCCTCACAGCAGATCTACAACGAAGAATACAAAGCCTGGAGATGAGGTGCTACAGAAGACTCTGGACATTTTCTATACCGAGCACATCACCAGCGACGAAGTCCGACAGACCATTACACAAGCCATTTGACAACACGACGACCTGCTCACAGTGGTGAAGAAACGGAAACTCCGATGGTATGGCTACGTCACCATATCATCAGGCATTGCAAAGACCATCCTGCAAGGCACGGTGCAAGGAGGCAGAGAAAGAGGGAGACAAAGAAAGAGGTGGGAGGGCAACATTCGAGATTGGACTGGCTTGACATTGAGCGAAGCCATGAGGATTGCTGATGACAGAGAAAGATGGAGTACGCTGGTTAAACGATCATCTGTGTTGCCCCAACGAGCTTGGAGTTACGAGGTAGGATAGGTAGGATAGGACAACTTCATTGTCCGATAAAAACCAGAAATGTGTCTTTGGCGACGAAGGTGTAAGGGCGACTTATATAAGAAGAAAAAAACAACAACAGACGGGTAATAGTAGCATTACATCTCTTCATGAAAGTTTTGATATAGTCTACATTGTAAATAATATCAGAATGTTTTTGTACAATTCTCCACACACTTGCAATATGCTAACACATGCATGTACATACGACTGCCACACACATGCAACAGCAGACTGGACTATAAAGAGCACGACCACCCATGCGGTCTATGCTGTGCGTTTTATTGCACCCTGACCCGTACAAACAAACTCTCGTGACAAATTATAGATCGCCGACATCTTGCTTGCTTATGTGAGGAATCCTGGGCCCCAAAGAAACCCAAGCTATCAAACTGTCACACACTTCTGTGCTTCGTGATTGCAAGATGAAAGGGAGAACATTTCTACCTTGAGAAGTAGGTATCCCGTCTCGAATACTTGGCAAGATTTCAGTCACAAAGGTAAAAAGACAAGGCCTCAGTTTACAGAGAAGACAATAATACTATCCAAAGGAAACTGATGTAGGACAGACTTTGATTAACTGTTTAGAACGATATAATTATCAGACCTTTTTCAAAACGCATTCGGGTCCCATTCTGCTGATGGAAGGAGGCTGAGATACTGTCGTCTGCTTACTCTTTGTTGGTTTCCCCTTCTTTTCTTCTAATTATAGTTTTTTACTTCCTTATCGTTATGTTTCATTAACAATAAACCTTACGAAAATTCAGTTCACAAAAGTGCCCTACATTTGGCAGTTACTTCGTAAAGAATGTTTGTTTGGAAAATGAGCGTACCCATTGCCAAATGAATCTTTTAGGAGTATACAAATTTAGCTTACATTTATGTTGTTGCATATTGCTCCCAGCGTTCAACTAAACTGATAAATAGGTTCTTGCTTAATCTATGTTAACCCACGCCAAAAGCGGAAATTCAGATTAGGTTTTGGAAACGTATACAGATTTCTAACCCGCAACAACAACAATGATGAAAGCACCTTCATGCAGCAGAACACATTGAGACACGATAAGCCCTCAGCCGTTGGCCGACATACAACCCTACGAAGTATGCCTTGTTTCAAAGAGCGGACAACAAGAGCAACATCACCATCACCAACATTATAATCACAACCGCAACAACGACGGCGACAACTTTACAGACTGCCTTGCATGCAGAAGGCACAGCGAAGCATGGCAACCGATGAGTTGTTGTTGGAGATAGCCATCTAGGCCTACCATGTCACAAAGAACGATGCGGCACATAACTTATGATTAATGCCACCATCCGTCTCTCAGCAACGTACAGAATATTTCTTGACAGCAAAGCAGAACAAAAAAAAAGTCGCATCAAGACTGGGTCTCTTTCTGCGTTGGGCGTTGTGTGAGTGAATTTAGTTGGCTACTTGATTGGTTATTTTTATAGGCTGTGAGATGAGGCAGGTGGTAGCTTAATCTATAAATAGTTCATATTGGCATATGCATGCTACATTCACTATAGATCTCAAATCTAGCTATGTATGTGATCGAGAGAGGGAGAGAGAGAGAGAGCGTATACAAATAATCATACAGGCACCAGACAAACGGACATACATTGAGAGCTGTATGTGAATAGCGCTAAATAAGAGTAGACGCATAATTAACAGGAAACAATAACACAACTCTATCAACAATAACGGTATGGTGGAACCAGATCCCGTCAGGGAACGCTACAACTTTTACTACACCCCAACACATTCTGATGATTAATAACACAAAGTAGCAGCAGTACACATTTGTGTGGGTACGTAAGGAAGAAAAACAACACACCCAGTTGTTGGAAAAATGTTGGGCTGACTGTCACCTTGACATTAGTATTTGGCAAACCTATGTGGGTGGCCAAACGTGCGCAGAACGCACCAGAAATACAAAAATACACCAAACATACAAAGACTAGTGGTAGAAGGAGGGGAAGCCTGAGAGTGAAAGTAGGGGTGGAGGGTAATGGTTGAACTCACAGGTGTACACCACCATACTATGAATACAGAAAATGTAGTATTCACTTTTAGTAGCCTACTATTCGTTTTACAATATAGGACCCACAGAGTGGAGTGGTCAAAGATTGCATAGTTTAGTTTGTCTTTTGACTTGGTACCGCCAGACTCTTATTTATCAAAATCTTTAAGAAACGCCAATAACATTTTAGTTCAGTTCAGCTGTTTTAATGTCCGTTTTCTTCGAAATGATAAGACAATAACGCTGTTGAAAAGACATCACCAAAACAAATACAAAACCAAATATTAAGCACAACCAGTAAGCCTACTATAACTAATAGCCTATTACCGTCGCATCATTAAATAAGATATACTAACGTTTATCAGATAATGTTATTTTTCTGAATGTTAAAGTTAAAATGTTAGTAATGTCGCTGTAAATTTTTTTTTACCACCGCATTATGATTGTTATGCTTATGTTTGTGTATCCTCCACGCCCCAAAATGGGCGAGTAATTGGATTACATCTTGAATCAATGAACCAACGAAAGAACCTATACAGGTTTCTGCTAAAATAATACAAATATTAAAACTCATTCTGCCCACCGATGGTACATGATCGCCATCAGCCAATAAAAACAGTTAGCACAGATCAGTAACAAAGTCGGTACGCTATCGTACCAATGTTCTTAACTGTACTACTCTTCTTACTTTCTGTGTCAAAGTGACGTCAGCAGAGCACATTGCAGTCTAAAAACAAGCTGACAATGTAGCATACAAAACAAAAAACACAACAAAAAACCAACCATTTGTTAGAACAAAAAAATAAAGTAAAATAAAATCCGTCCATTAGTTGCAGAGAAAAGTGCGCAAAATAAATAACTGAATGAAAATGAAAATATTACGTCACCACAACGACGTCATTTGAGATCTATCTATCTATCTATCTATCTATCTATCTATCTATCTATCTATCTATCTATCTATCTATCTATCTTATCTATCTTATCTATCTTATCTATCTATCTATCTATCTATCTATCTATCTAATCTAATCTAATCTAATCTAATCTAATCTAATCTAATCTAATCTAATCTAATCTAATCTATCTATCTATCTATCTATCTATCTATCTATCTATCTATCTATCTATCTATCTATCTATCTATCTATCTAATCTATCTAATCTATCTATCTATCTAATCTATCTAATCTATCTAATCTATCTATCTATCTATCTATCTATCTATCCATCCATCCACAGGCTCGACGCATCTTGAACAAATCCCTCCAGTAGTTTTTGGAGAAAATAGGATTATAAGAAATAATACATTATGACGTCACCATGATGACGTCACACGATGACGTCACACGATGACGTCACTCAATACACCATAGTTTCGTGTAAAGCTCAAGGCATCTGTACAAACAAATTTAAAAAAAATTGTTAAAAAAAAATGACATTACTCGATTTGTATAAGTTTGGTTTTACCTTGAAGGCACGGTTAAATTAAAAGTACATACCAAACGTGAACCAAATCCCTCCGGTAGTTTGGGAGAAAATGGGATAAGAAGGAAAAAAAAACCACTACAAATTACCTGATATGCATATTTGTTTTTGTTCCCTTTTTTTTGTTGTTGGATCAATTTTTATTCATCAGATTAACAGAAGTTGTAGTGATAAATTAAAATTACCGCACCATCAGCCTCATCAGCCATCCCAGCGTGGTCCTCCTGAAAATAATACTCAACAGGTTGAAACCCCAAGCTGAACAAATCATAGCTGAAGAACAAGCAGGATTCAGGGCAGGGCGATGTACCACTGAACAGATTTTCAACCTCAGAATAATCTGTGAGAAATACTTACAGCACCAACAACATCTATATCATGTGTTCACAGACTTCAAGAAGGCGTTTGACCGAGTCTGGCATGCAGCTCTATGGGCAACAATGAAAGTGTACAACATCAGCCCTAAAATTATTGAAGTCATCAAAAGCCTGTATGACAAGGCTACCAGTGCAGTCCTCCACAACAGCACCATCGGGAACTGGTTCAGAACAACAATCGGTGTGCGTTAAGGATGCCTACTCTCTCCAACACTCTTCAACATCTTCCTAGAGCGCATCATGTCAGATGCTCTTGCAGATCATGAAGGCACAGTCAGCATAGGGGTAGAGCAATCTGTTCCCTGGTAGGGTTCACTACTTCCTAACTAAACACAAAGTTTCAAAGAAATCCGTCCATTAGTTTCAAAGAAAAGTGCGCAAATGTCACCTCCAAACGGACGCCGGACGGACGGACAAAGCCAAAAACAATAGTTCCACAGCTATACAGCTCGGGAACTAAAAATACGCTTGTGTATGCAACAATTAAAATTGTATTTAATATCATAATGAAACCGAACCAATTAAATTTAAAATACAACAATATTTCTGTGCCGAGTATGTGGGATTTGTTGCATTACCTTGGCCCCCTTGACCCCGTTGGCGCTGAGCCACGGTTGTCGTGCTTTTACTGACAACTGGACTCGTAATTCATCTCTATGGATAAAAATGTTGGAAAATCCGAAAATTTACATCTTCATCTTTTGCTTATCTTGCTCATCAAGCTGTTCGGGTCTGGTGAGCTGGTTACGAATTGCAAGAGATGCACCACACTGTGAACATTTAATTAGTGTTATCATATATGTGCTCGTCATCGTCTTCGATCAAGTATAAAGAACAAAAAAGAAGTCATATAACAGTAGCAGATATGACTAATGTTTACATTAAGAGGTCAAAAGTAGAATTCACACATATAAAACGTGCGCTTGCAAACACCAAATGCACGCACGCATGGTAACAAACGTGTTTAGCAAGCACACACATGCACAGACTCACGTCACATATATACGCACGCACACACACACACACACACACACACACGCCCGCTCGCACGCACGCGCACTCACGTACACACATACCCACACAACAAAAAGTAAAAACAATATCCAAACCCAGCAGACTTCAGTTGGGACCTACTGACCTATCTTTCGGAAATGATAAGCAACATTACTGTATTGTGCACAAGAATAACACACAAAGTCAACAGTTTATCCAGTCTTGACAGCAACCAAATGGGTAACGAAACTATGTTGAGCAGATCAAAAGGAGGATATCAGCTCCCAATTACAACTATATTATTGCAATAGACCATCCCAATCTAAAACGTTGTTGCATCAATTTTTATTCATCAGATTAACATAAGTTGTACTGACATAAGCCGTGTAAACGTAGCTTTTAACACAGTAGTCGTAACTATAATATATAACGCAACTAGAACAAAAGAATACTATTTCTGAATGTTACACTCGTTAACTTCAACCGTCTATATATACTACCATTAGTTCGGACTACTGGGGTAACATGTTTTTTATGGGGGTAGAGAAGTAGAAGGAAGATGTGTGTGAACTTGAGGCAAGTGTAACAAAAATCAAATATATGTGATGAAACAAAATACTGTCTGAACTGTTCACCCAATATAAACATTTATCTGCGACAGATTTGGTTATTTCTGGACCTTGAATAATATCAGAACTACATATAATACTACAAAAACTTCATCTGAGTACAAAACATATATATTCCAACTATTAACATTGTTCCATGAACCCTTAAATAATTAATATTACTCCTACTTGTTCCTAAAGACAGTGAAGGTTTTACAAAGGGTTTACTGTAAAGCGCAGTGTACCTGAACGTAGACCAGGAAACTGCGATATAAAATCAACTTTCATTATTATTTATGATTAAAGTTGCCATAACGCCAGTGTATGCTGCCGTAAGGTCAGTGTAGGTTGATCTTTGATGTTTTTCATTTCAAGGTCTAAGGTTTACCCCTAGCAGATGTCTCCGTAGAGGACTAAATTGAGTCAAGACATGCAATATCACTTACAGGCATGCACTGATCCCTCTAAAGAGGAAGGCAAACATTGGGTATATTGCATGGAAACTGAATGACGAGTACAGCGGACGATAGCCATACCTAGCTAGAGCCTTCAGTCCAATCCAGTCCAATGTCCGCATGTATAGCGCACGCTTCCATCCCAAGAAGACGTGCTCAGAACTCTCATTTAAAGAATGCTATCAAGTTCATTACTGTGAATGTTGTAGGAATTAGTGTAAGTGACGTCAACGACGTTGCGGACTATACAGAGACAACCAAGCAGGGACCACCATTTGCGCCTGAACTTGAATGTACCACGAGTCTCTTGATTTTAATCTCGTCTGCTCATCTCGAGTGCATCTTTGGGCTAGATAGTTGCGAGGCAAAAGAAGAACGCTGACAGCAGGTGAATATACGCAGAAGATAATTACAACAGCGCAACACACTTTTTGTTCACCACTTCCAAACACGACTCTCAGTGTGAACGCGAAGATGCGGTGCTGTTTAAACTTCTCGCAAACACTGAGAAGAGCACCCTCACCCCTCCTCATACTTACCAAAAAAGCGAATGTACATGTTTTGTTTCTGTCCACTCCACCCTTTTTCGAGACTCCCCGTCCTCTTTGCTTCAGTGTACGCAACTTTCTCTGTGTCTCTCACCACCCACCCACTCGTACTCCCCTTCCTCGCTCCTTGTTCACTAACGTGTTTTTCCTAGCTTTGTGGAATGTTTTAAGGTGAAAGGTTAATGTTGTGGTGGCGTTTAACACTGATAATATTTTTCATGACACTTGTTATTGCTTGACTGAGCGAGGCTGGGGACAAAGGGCCAAAATTAATATGCACTGCAACTTCTTTTTTTTAGGGGACATATATAATTCGCCGAAACAGCTTTGGAATCAGCACAAACAACAACAGCGATTTGACTTCGTTTGTATGAAATTCCTCTGATGTAACTGTAGTAATAATTCACTATAGACTTCCAGAACTTTTGTCCTTTGGCTTAATATAGCCATATTAACAGAACTCCGCAAGCCTCGTAGTGTAAGATAATCTAACGTTGCCTTACTATACCTGCTTGTTACATAGCAACTAATCCGATGTATGTGTGATAGTAATTTACTTCTATTTGACGGACTCCTTAATGAGTTAGCTTCATAGATTAATATAGACGTAGTAGTATTATTCACGAAACCTTCAGCTCATCTTACTCCGTCAGGATAAGATTTAACGTTGCATATTCTCGGCACTAATAGCTTCACAGAAGACCGTCATCACAGTCAGCCGTCAGATCTATTCATCACCAAAGGGCAGAATGCAAGCATCTATTTCGTATCCTCTACGTTTACTCATACTAATCTTTAATGTAAATTTGACTAAAAGCCCTGCTCGTAGTCCACCTACAATTCAATCATCATTTATCTCACTCGGGTAAAGAATACCTGCATCATTTTTGCTTGAACCAGATGGCATCTCCGGTATTCGTTATTAAAAAAACAACAACTATCTGCGACATGTTCTTGCTCGAAGCTCAAGACTTCTTGTTCTTTTTCCTCTTAATTCACTGTTAAAGGAAGCAGGCATCCTTCTCATTCCAGGTACAAAGGACAGGTAGGCAAGAGGACCAGGACCTGCCACAACTAATTGTAAACATTTGGATAAGTCGGGAGCCAGACGGAAGCTAAGGCACTTGAGTGTGTACCGGTGACAAATGATATCGAACGGACATACAGAAGACAGGTAGAATTTGTTTCATCGTGCCGTATCGTGTCTAACTTGGTCGAAAGAGGAAGCGCTCGTTAGACAACGTCAAGGAATGGACGTCCATAGCACGATGCCCAGTCCTTCTAAAAAAAAGCCTGCTGACAGAGTTGATTGTAGGACGGTCTTTGCTGCTTCGTCCCTCATTTGAGCAATTTCTCATATGACCAGTATAGAAGATTGAGGCACTAACAGCAAAGGTAAAAGATCTACCGTCTACCGTCTAAATTGAATCGGTTACATAGTTCTTAATTAAAAATATTTTAATAGATGCCTTTGCACTACAGATGTGAACCACATTTTTTTCTAATTTGGTATGGACCCATAATTAATAGGAATACCGTTCAGATGCATGCACCACGAATGCTGGGTAATACAGTCCACTGTGCACTTTAGTGTATGTAGGCATTGATCCTGAAACAAATACTATGGTGGTTCTGTCTGTTTGGTGTGCTTGCATGAGCTTGACGTTAGTCCCCAAGCGAGCACGGTAAGATTCTTGAGGCAAAGGCCAGCTACTGTGCCACGTCCCTGAAGCCTTGCGCAGCTTTCAAGACCCGACACTGAACAAATGTCAGGCGTCACTGCCGCTGCCCTGCTACCGCACATGGAATGCCTTGCAGCGCACAACCAGAGCATCCGAGGATTTGACGAGTTCAGAATTCCAGTTTTTGATGCTTTGACGAGTGAAACGCTGCAGTTCTTCACTACCTTAAATTCTTAGTTAATGAAAGAATGCTTGACTTGTGGGTATAGGCTATGTGTTGGTTCTGATCTCACAGATACTGTATACTGAAATATCCTAAAAGTGGTGCAAACTGCAGTAAAAGTTACGAAAGACAACTCTCTCAATCTCGGAGACTGTTATAGCTGTCACCTGTGTTGAAACGCCTTACGAGTTAAACACACCAGCTCTCCTCCATTTGTAAATATATTGACATTCTTCAACCATCTCGAACAATTCTTGTTCAAAGCATCCATATCTAATATCACAGCATACGATGCACTGACGGTTGGTTAACATTCTTTCAAAGTCTTTGCGTTGATTGCTGCGGATAAAAGCCTGTGTATCAACACTGTTCCCGAACGTTCGGGATTCTTCAACACCCATGGAAAGACAAATGACTCTCGTGCTTGGAATGCTACGTTGGACAACAAAGAAACGTGCCGCACGTGCAAAACAACTGCAATACATTTCGCTTTCACAAGTACAAGGGTAGCTGTGCAGTTGCTGAGTGACCGAGTCGAGCGTGCTGATTGCTGAGAAAATAAAATAAATAATATACTGTACTATAAATATAAAATTAGGTCAGCACCTTTTATGATAATCTTTGACTATCAGTGTGAGTTTACTGGTAGACCTGATTTAAAAAAAAAGACTGTTTTAGAAATAAAATAAAATAAAATATAACGAAAGGCAGCATATTGTTGCTTATTTCCAAAACACTCTCAAATTCCAGCAACATCAATGTCGGTTTCAATCTAAAGAAAAGGATTGCACGATAACAATTTCGGCTAAGGCCATCGTTTTAAATGTTTGCAAAAGGGAATCCTTGTGTGTGTGTGTGTGTGTGTGTGTGTGTGTGTGTGTGTGTGTGTGTGTGTGTGTGTGTGGGTGTGTGTGTCTTTTGTGTGTGTGTGTGTCTTTTTGTTGTTATCACAGCACCATAGTATTTGACGTTTGTTACCGAAGCAGAACGGTATGTCACGTTCAAACTGACTGGGTGACTGCCAAGGCTTGTAGACGTAGATAAGCTTACTTGATAGGACTGTGACAGCTATACAACGGTACGAAACGTCGGTGTAGTACTTACTATATAGTAGGATAGAGTGGAGGGGAGAAGGGAGGGAAGTGGAGGGGAGGGAGCTAGAGGAGGGGAGAGGGAATTAAAATAAAACTAAAGAGGACGAGTAATATAGAAAAAACAGAAACAGTGAATGGCACGGTGGCCTAATAGTAGAGCTTTGGCTTGCGGATCGGAGCATTGTGTTTGTGTCCTTTGGGAAAGACAATTTACTCCCGTTATCCTACTCCTTCGGATGAGAGTATAAACCGAGGTCTAGTCTGTGTCGCATACATTCCCTCATAACGGACTTTAAAGATCCTGACGCTCATGTCCTAGACGGGTGAGTGCCGGTGACAAGAACACACCCAGCAATGCACCTAAGTGCAGCAAGTTTCTTCAACATATTGAAGTTGGCTGCCTACAACAACGAAGAAGAAGAAGAAGAAGAAGAAGAAGAAGAAGAAGAAGAAGAAGAAGAAGAAGAAGAAGAAGAAGAAAGATGGAAAAGATAATGATGAAGAATAGGAAGAGCTAGAGGAACACACTGCGTAGATGAGATTCGGCGAGGATTACGTTAATTTCGGTACTCGGCCAGTCTCCTCTAAGCTGTTGAGCTAGAGAAACAGGATACAAAATAGACATTTCTATGTGTTAAAAAAAAATTTTTTAAAAGGAAGAAAAAAAAAGGAAGAAAGAAAGGAGAAGAAAAGACGACGATGGGCTAATCTTGCATGATAAGACGTTACATACACAAGCCTATCACATGGAAAGAATAGAATAAGGGGGAAGAAGAAGACGAAGAGGGCGACGAGGAAGTACAAGAGGACGAAGATGAAGAAGGCAGGAGAGAGCCCACCGCCGTAGCTCAATTGGTAGAGCGTTCGCCTGGCACACCGATGACCTAGGTTCGAATCCCGTGGTGGGCGATATAAAATGTTTGCTTCGGTGGTTCGGTGTTGATTCAGGTCCCTACCCCTCTTTCCCTGGGATGGTTATCCTCGTCTGCCAATGGTAGGTGTAGACGTTAAACCTCAATGTTAAAGGTAGGAGAGGCGGCGGAGGAAGGGTGTGGGAGGGGTAGGGAGGGGGAAGGGGGGAGGATGCATGACAAGAAAACATAATATAATACTGAGATATACTGTAGCAGTAGTAGAAGTTTTACTAATTTAGAACTAGACACTCTAGCATGAAGGTACAACAACATTCGCAGAAGAACGTCTGTGTCGGAAGAAGAAAAGGGAGCTGGGAGGAAGAGGAGAGGAGAGCGGGGAAATGGTGCGGCGGAGGGGGTAAGGGGGGGGGGAGTGGAAAGAGGACCAGCTTTTAGTAGGTAAGCAAGCACCTGCCCTGTCTTTGTATCGTAAATCGTCGCTTACGCGTCTCTCTCCACCAGGCGAAAACGCAGCACAGTTACGATGACTATCGCGTTTTCTTCCGCGGTTTTTATTTGGAGTTTCTAGCCATTTTTCCAGGCTACAGTTACAACGAGAAATTGAACAGAACAACTGGTGTGTTTTTATCCCCTATCTTGCTTACGGCACTTCTGAACCTCTTCAGTTTCAACTTTCACTGATATCGGGAAAGATAGACCCCCCCCCCTGTACACAGAGGTAAGACAAGAGGTGTTGGAGCACGGAACCGAACCTCCTGTCGGTTGGGTTGTTTAATGTAACAAGGACCTACAAGCCTAGCTGGGCAGAAAAGAGGCAGGGTGTAGTATTTACAACAGTCTCGCCTACACAAGTCTAAACTTAACTCACTTCCCAACGCCGCCCATCAATTTGCCTACCGACAGAGATAAAACAAAGCGCGAGCAATCAAAATAGGCTAAAACGACATGGCAGGTCTAAATATTACGAAGGCTATCGGAGAACCAAGACGGACGGAATGGTTTATGTGAACCGGATGAGCACGAGCTTTTCTTCTAAAGAAAATATGAACAGAAACTATGAAAGCCCGAGTACGAGCGACTGTAGCAGGATGAATTTACAATGGCAGTCATCTCATAAACCAAGGGGGATCATCCCCTCGCGACACTGGGGACAAGGAGGGCTTAACTCTCTAGCAAAGGGGAATAAGTGACTGAATTAGTCTTAGCTAATTATCTGCCATCTACTCTAGGAAACAATCTACGGCGTCCCAGGAGAGGCAGCAAGTTCGTTTTGACTTTGTGTTTTTTCTTTCTTCTTCTAGAGTTAGACTAATTACAATAACTAGCAGAAGAAGAAGAATGAAACTAGGTATAGCAAGACAGATTTATGATGAAAAATTACCTTATTTCTTGACACAAAGTTCGCCGTCCTCAAGTCTGGAAGGTTACAAGGGTAAAGTGAAGTATATATGGAATAAAGTAAATTAATTATGGAATATTCAGAGTGAAGTAGACACATGCAGACAGGTAGAGAGACACACGGAGCTAGAGGGAGGTTGAAATCACACACATATCATTATCGGTATCTTTATCAACGTTCCCACGACAATTAACAAGAAACGCATAGACATAAGTAATTATTGAACTAATTAGGTATAACTACAATAAGTTAATAATCATCGATCAACAAACACAATAATTATAATATGTGACAATACCATCGCATTGGAAACCTGCAATGCCATATTTCCACCTTGGTTGTTTAAACCAAATAAAAAGCTTACCTGACTTGCTATAGATTTTTGTTACTACCTTTTAAACAAAATTATCGTACATCACTCTTCATCCTTCCATTCATATATGAAACAAAAACATCAGAATGAAAAGCATGCAGTCAGCGATTAATCCTTTAATTCCACAAATGAACGAAATCTGGAAAAATTCATGTGTACATAAATCGGCAACGAAAGATCACCCAGCAGTCTTCAATATCACCAAAAAATGAAATATTCGTGAAGTAAGCCTGTTAGTGTATCACAGATTCGTAAAAGAGGCAAAACACACGAACACATTTACAGCATGCACATATTCTTCTTCTTCTTCTTCTTCTTCTTCTTCTTCTTCTTCTTCTTCTTCTTCTTCTTCTTCTTCTTCTTCTTCTTCTTCTTCTTATTGTTATTATCTTTATCATTATTATTTAGAATGACTTCGGACAGATCAGGGAAAAATCTAAACACAAAGCGAAAGTATTGTTCGATTACTTAAAAATATGTACAGAATTCTCTTTTTCATTTCGTATTAAATCCTGAAGAACAAAACTTCTTGTCTTAAAGATCACGTACGTTAGGGTAAACAAATTCGGGCAACAAGTAATCTTTGCATATATTTAATTACATCACGCTTATAAAATCCCTCCTTCAATAACATGAAAGAATTATATTGCTTTGGGACACAACCTGAAACAACATGCTGAAAATAATAAAACACAAATATACTTTTTTTTACTTATATGTCTACTTTGAAAAGATTTTACCCATTGGCTAACATACAGTAATTAAAATACAATATACAATATAAAATACGGTTTACTGTGAAATTAATTTACAGTAGGTTATTCGCCTAGTTGTATAGCTACGTTAAACATATTTTAGGAAACAAATCACATATTCGTATTTATACTCCTTCATTGTAAAGATCGAAGGTTTTGTACGTTCGGATTTATATATTCTATTACTCCAATGACAATCAATACCTTCGTATCAGAATAACAACTCAATATTGAACACTGAAGACCAAATACTGATGTAGGCTAGTACATAAACGACGAAAATGCTGGTGTAAAAAATATATTGTTCTGCAACAATGCTGGAATTTGTGAATATAATATTTTAATTACCTGGCAAAATAAATGGCGGAAAAGTGATGGCGTGTAAATGAAACCCACTTTTCTTTCTTATACTAACCGAAGGATTACAGGTATCTAAAGAAAAAATATATATCCCTGCCTTACCTGAAAAACTAGTTGATCATGAAGTGAACATCAGAAAGTTTTTGTCAAAAAACACAAAAACATTCGATATAAAAACACCCGTTGCATCGCCTCAAATGGTCTCTTATACTGTGTTTAATATGACTCCGTTTAATTGCTGCGGGGGCGATGATCACTGTCTTGATTGCGCAGTAAGTTTAACGTGATGTCACTTCATTAATGATACAAATTGTGCTTGTGTGAACTAGAACAATTAATCATCTCGTATCTTGCATGACTTATAAAATGACATCATCAACCAAAGAGTTACCCAGTTCGTCTCGGGCGACGTGGGTTCGAATCCTGACTTCAGCAAACTATTTTGTGATTGCTGGATAGCAGTGGCCAGCGCTTTGAGAAGCTCTCTGAGCTTATAAGTGCGCTATATAAGAGTAATCTCTTTCTTTTTATAGATGCGGCAAAGAAGTTTCATAACTTTGAAGAGCTTTAGAGGAAAATGGATAGTGAATCGTATGGAATCTTCTACCGTTGCTTCGACGCTACTTTAGCAAGCTTTATATTATAGTATATATTTTTTTGTTTTTAACTCCAGAAGTAAAAGTACTCCGCTCTAAGGTGGTTCAGGCCCCTCAAGATGCAGCAGCAACAATATTGATAGGAAAATGTGGCGATGCTCTTTCATGTCCAGTGTGAAGAAGACCCTTGTTAGAAGGTATGCAGGGAATTTCAAAACACACAGCCAGTGATGTTCCGGAGGCACCACTCCGCCTCAGACGCCCAAGAGGAAGGCGTGTTTGGTGGTACCCATCGCGTGTGCCGGAGACATATGGGGCGCGATAGGGTTGTTCAAAGTTGCGTTGAAAGTGCCCTTCAGCACAGAGTCTTGCACCAGCGGCGAGAGCTGCAACACACAAAGGACCAAGATATGATTAATTAATGTATGTAGTAGGTTTCTATCCCTCAAGACCGATGTCTTTACCTATAAAAACACCAAGGGATATTACTTATAAATAAGTCTTGTAATTTAACAGATTGTTGTCATACAGCGCACAATGCCACTCAAAGAACTGCGCAAGTCTCATTACCGCAAAAACAACAATTACAGGTAATATGTTGTTATTACAGGTAATATGTTGTTATTAAATACAACCCCTTTAGGATCGTCTCTAAATTACAGAGCGAGAAGCTGTTAAATACATTGGAATACGTACAACAATATCCACCACAGCAAAACAAAAGGCGAAGCACAATAGTACATGTCACTACAAAACAATCAACAGACAAATACTGAAGGAATAGAAACAGCAATAAACAGCGAAACAATTGACAAAATGGTACACTCGACAAAGACCGAAGAACCAGTAAAACATACCAACATGGTTATATTTATCAGTACTAGGCAGTGCTTACGTGAATGATGTCACGGGACAAGATAGTTTTTTCGCTATTAGATGAGAACAAGTACTAGGGCACTTTGAAACAAGAGCACTTAAGCCTGTCAACGAGAAAGGAAAATTAGACAAAACCCCGGGGACGGGGTCATAATACTTTTTTTATGCTGTCGCTGCGGTTCCCACCCCGCCGTCGTAAATATTGCGGCAAGTACGACTTCAAAACCACTTCCCCCGCACCGCAAAAAAGAGCGACCGTAAATACTGTCTTTAAATGAGCAGACATAATATACAGTATTTTGAAGTGAAGAGCTGTAAAACTCTGACGAGCCTCCGTCAGCGCAACGCACAAAAGCCCCAGTCAAATAGATATGGCCACAAGAACACAAAGAGTACAAACACATATGTCAAGAGCATTAACTACAGACAGTTCAAGTGCATCTCCAGCGCAAGCAGGCAAACAAGGATGTCTCAGCCTAGGCCCATAAACTTCAAGTTCTCAATTGAAAACAACAAATGCAGTTTGTTACTTCTCCGGACCATGACAAAGAACAAACACGTATTCTCCACTGAAATGGTTATAAACTAAAACATGCTCATAAACTAAAACGGAAAAGTTTCAACCGGCAAACAGCTATTCAGGGCAGCTCCACACAACAGCTAGGTACTCCGCAATTGTACACTTCATCGAATGAAGTACTCTCCACTAACGATACCGCACAAACTCTTCAGAAATGATACAACGGACTATGTACATTAACTTAAACATAGATACAGTAAATAAATCTAACCATGTGTTACCGTCCTCTTGTGCACTGAACAACACTCGAGAATGAAAGTGCCATTCACATCTTAAGAAAGTCATCAAAAAGACTTGAGAACATAATATAATTAACCGATTCTTCTTTTTGAGTGTACCGATTAAAAAAATTAATTTATAACTTAACAACTCTTTTTGCAGGAACTTAACCAGCTTTCATGCATGGTAAGAACAATTCATACAGACTTTGTATAGGTCATTCTGTTAAGGAGGAAGAACAGTCGGGAGGCGGAAGAGAAGAAGGAGGATGGAGCAGAGGACGAGAGGCAGTAATTAGAATTTAAAGAGAATATAAATTATACGTGTCACCGTGTTATTAAAACGGCAAGAAGAAGAAGAAAAGAAGAAGAAGAAGAAGAAGAAGAAGAAGAAGAAGAAGAAGAAGAAGAAGAAGAAGAAGAAGAAGAAGAAGAAGAAGGAGAAGAAGAAGAAGATTAGATATTTTATTACCAGAAGAAAATTATTACAGCAGGAGCAGCAGCAGCAACAGTAGCAGTAGTAGTAGTAGTAGAAAAAGACGAAGAAGAAGAAGAAGAAGAAGAAGAAGAAGAAGAAGAAGAAGAAGAAGAAGAAGAAGAAGAAGAAGAAGAAGAAGAAGAAGAAGAAAGAGATTCTTCAACGTATAGAGAGCGAATATTAAGTGTAAATTTTAACACTGTAATAAAGCAGACCCTCGTTTTATTAAAAAATACACCGTCAGACCCTTTTGGTCCTCCGTAGCCAAAACCCAGTGCTACTTACCCATACTAGCATGAACTGCGCCGGCTATAGTAAAACGCTGCTTTGCGCGAAACATATGACAATAGAATGCACAATGAGGTTATTAAAGCAACCCTTACTGGCCTACTTTCTGCTAACTCCGGGCTTTTGGGGATTACAAAAAAAAAAGACTGTTTTGGTTGTCTGTCTGTCTCTCTCTCTCTCTCTCTCTCTCTCTCTCTCTCTCTCTCTCTCTCTCTCTCTCTCTCTCTCTCTCTGCTGTTTTGTAGACTGGAAGACTGTTTTAAGAGAATTCGCAATGTTATTCGGATATGAATTACTGTACAAAGTGAAGAGGGAATAAAAATGGCTGAGGACCCGCTACATACAATACCTCCCACAGCCTGAGGACTCTTATCCTTTGCGTAGGTTTTGTGGAAATTGTAGTCGTTAAATTTCTCTGCCGGTTATCGCATCTTACACTTTGTTTAAAGTGTGTAAGGCAGCGCAGTCATAAAATAAAGGAGAATTGGCATAAGACAATGTCAAGTGCTTCAGAAGACACGCTTATCAAGCGTAATCTATACAAGTGCCTACCTGAGAAATTATAGTGACTCTAACTGCAAAAGTCTTGCGATAGTTGCTTATATTCACCCCTCCCCCCCCCACAACCACCACCATTCCCACTTTGACACATACACAGACACACACTTATTCATCTCTCCAACAATCCATTCTCATCAAACCCATACAGCAAGGTACGGTATTATATTATGGCCTATTGCGCTATAGAATCGTGCCATCATCATATCGTCGTCGCCCTCCACCTCCAACCCATCACCGTCTTCTCATTCGCGCGACAACCCCTCACCCCCCCTCTCTCCCTCCCCTCTTTCTTTTTTTCTTTCTTTCTGTCTTTCTTCCCTTCTCTTTCGCTCTTTATTTTTCTCATTTTAATCAGCCTTATTGTCAAGGCCAGTGGGGGCGGTTGTTCCACTTGTTCCAGCTAATGAAAATGTTGAGCTGCAGGTCGTTTGTTCTTGCATTTGTGTGCACACGGGCCTGAAGGTATTAGATCCGCTCTGCCCAAAATGAACAGTACAAACTGTTGCGCCCAAACGCTAAGGGGCGAAATACAAGTTTCAAAGACCTGGCGTTGAAAGTCTTTCAACTTGGATAAACTGGGATCAGCTATGATGATCAACCTTCTTAACTCTGGTGAACTAGACTATATTAAAAAAAATAAATAAAACACCTGGCCTCATGCCTCAGCGGGGCACGCGTCGTAATTGATCTTCCTCGCTCCTTTTAAGGGTTGATAACTGTAATTCTGCATTGAGATCGGCCATGCCCAAACGCTTAAGGTCTTGCAGCAAAGGAAATCATGATTTGGAGGAATACTCTTGATTCTCACTCAGTGTCACTAAGATAATGCGCTTTTCATTACCGATTCGGCTTGTGCGCTTCGAGATACGCTGGATAAGGGGTAGGACAGCGCCGTCATCTCGTGCCACTGATTGGAAATTGATCAAGCCACGTGTGAGACAGGCCACGAGTTCAAAGCCGAGTGTCTGGGACTGAGCACACACAGAGGTTCTAGACGGACGGTTCTGATGGAATGGCCCCTAATGCTCAGTCAGGGTCGGAAGACTTAGTCATCGCTGATGAGATGCCTCGTGTTGTAGGTCGAGCAGTTGGTCTTAATCAAATTGGTATTTACGGTATGTAGGTCTATGGGCCACAGTTAAAGTAGAAGATTGGTGTATCGTGTTCAGATAATAGTCGCTTCCATTTCTTGGCTGGTATCGCACAACAACGTTTGCAGAGAAAGAAAGTTTAGGTCACATGAATAGTTGAACTGATGATTTCATCGGGTAATAACAAACGAATGATGGCAAAGCTCCCACATGACAGCGATACGTCCGTGATACCAGCGCGCTGAGCAGCTCTTGGAGCTAAGAAGTGCACTATAAAAGAACAATTGCACGGCTTTTTCCTTTCTTTTTTTAAACTGACGCACTCAATTAATGGACAGTTCGTGTTTCTCCATGAATTGTCTCCAAGCAACGTTAAAAACTGTAAACGATCAGGGTAGAAAAAGCTAAGAGCTACTCTATCCTGTCAACGCGCCTTGTTGATGCCTGGAGGGCTCCTGGCTTAACGGGCTTTATTGGCAGAGGGAGGAAAAGAAAGCAACAGGAAGGCGCCAACTGTTTGCGGCAAGGGAGCGCACACAGCGTAGCTGTGTTCCTGCTGTGGCATACGACCAATATACGGCGTTTATCTCAACAGATTCAGACGCTCTGTATGGGCGGAAGTGTGTGAACGCGGGAGCGTCGGACGTCGTTTGCACTTGGAAACAATCTGTTGCCGTCCTGTACTCTCACCGCTTCTGTGAACAACAGGATGTTTCCGGTGCTTGTATCACTATTTGATAGTTTTTGTTCATCACATTACATTAGATGATTATTGCTTTAGGTCCAGCGGACTCTTCC